>JAINUG010000284.1:152500-155468 GCA_029706075.1 Aldrovandia affinis | reverse complement strand
TTGCACAGTTGATTTCCCCTCTTCCCCCTCAGATTGGACTCTGGTACTGGGACTGGCACAGAGGACAGTGCCACAGACAGATTGCTGGGCCGTGCCAGTTCATACACCCGACGTGAGAACCGGCTGGCATCGCTGAACAAGGCGGATGATGAGGCCAGCTCTAAGGACTACAAGAAGGTACATTCCCATGATCCCTCTTGTTCTCCCCTCCCATGGCACCCAATCAGAAGACATTTAACATTTTACAGACCGGGATGGGATGCTAGGTGGGAAAATGAGTGGAATTTGGTGAAAGATATTGTCCTGCGTTAGTTCGCTCGCAAGACTCCTTGGCAGAGAGGAATTGGTTTTGCAAAACTGCTGGTTTTCCGATGTGCAGTCATGCCAACAGAGCATATTTGATCTGAATTTGGATCTCAAATGAAGTGTTCTGTATGACGGGCCAAGTCCGGCGAGTGCGTACCAAGCACGTTCAAAGACTCCCCTCGTGTGTCTCTGGCCATCCTTGAACTCTGCTCTGGTATGCAGCTGTTTTCCGGCCTCGGAGAGCCTGCCCTGAGAACACGTTCGCCTTTTTTTTTCATTCGCAGATGTACGAGGATGCCTTGGCCGAGAACGAGAAGCTCAAGTCCCGGCTGGAGGACAGCAAGCAGGACCTGGCCAAGATCCGGACCCAGCTGGAGAGAGTCACACAGGTGCCCCCCCCGGTCCTTATTTACGATCCCTCCAGCCCTCCTCACCCCCCCAACACACACACACACACACACCCCATGCTCCGATACACACCCCCTCCCCTCCCCTCCACGACGGGATCGCTCACACGGCCCACCAGCTCGAAGCGCCCGAGGCCCCATAACAGCGATGTTTCCACCACGTTCAAGAGGGCGGAAGATCAAGAGCGGGAGACACCAGGGGAGATTAGAGCCAGAGACCAGCTCACTCATCCAAGTTGATCGTTGGCTCGCGTTCACAGGGAAGCTGCATCACAAACCCAACCGGAGTTTTGAAGATTTTCTTTTCTCTTTGGTAGAAAACACAATTTTGATCTTTTCCACTCTCCCCCGCGGTACAGAAATTCTGCTTACACTTCGTAAAGCTAGCGGAGCAAATTTCCCGTGAAGCTCTCCCGTCTCCTTGTCTGATAACTGTGTGCCTTTTGTGTTTCAGAAACAGGACCGAATATCTGAACGGTCCAGTGTGCTCGAGACCGAGAAAAGGGTACATTTCACTCCTCGTTAATATCGCAATGATCCAGTCGCCGTAGAAGGCTTCAGTTTAGCTCCCTCCTGTGGGGGAGCATGCATTCTCATGCCTCTCTGCACATCTCCTCTGCTTACTGTCTCAGTCTTTACTTTCTTCTCTTCCATCTCCCTTTCACTTTCACTGCCTTTCCATCCTTTGCGGGTAAATAACTATCATTCTGTTCCTTTTATGGTATTTTTGTACCCTGTTGAGTCTTCCTTTGCCCCCCCTACTTTTGTGTATTTCTATGCTGTACACTGTATTCTGGTTGAACAGGACAGTACTTATTTCACAATATAGTAGTTATATTTTGAAATAAGGCCTATCCCCCTGGATTTTGTCTAAAATAGCCAGTCATATTAAGGCAGTGTGAAATAAAAACCAGGTTAAAATGACCAAAACAAAAACCTCAGTCCAGTTTAACTATCAGCTGCTTTGCAACCAAAGGGACTTTCCCCAGAAAATGACACGGCAGTTTGAACAGTGTCCAGGTCACTTCATTATAAAATGTCTCTTATGTCTATTAACATTTGTCTGATTAATCTGGGAGCATTTATTTACGCATTTCAGTTTTTTTGATCGAATGGCACTTTCCTTTAAGACGACTTGGACGTTTTGATTGAATCCAGGGGGGACCAAGCCTTCTACAGCAAAACTGACAATAGACAAGCGGGGAGTTCTGGAGTTTATCTCACGAGTTCTGGCGCTTATTCAAAAGAGCGGAGCGGCCATGACTGAACCCCATCTTCTCTCCCCCTCCCCCAACAGGAAAAGCGGATCCTGGAGAAAAAGGTATCGGAAATGGAGGAAGAACTGAAGGTAAGGGTCCAATTAAATATAACGAGCGGCTCTGAAGCTGGCACTGAGGAGCTCAGCGGTGGGGAGTTAAGCAGCGCAGGCTTCGTTAGACACAAGCCATGCTTATCCCCCCCCCCCCCCTCCCCCCCTCCCCCACCCAACCTTTTCCAGGTCTCCAACCGAAAGCAAAGACTCCAGCAAAAGCACAGCTGCAGGCAAAATGACCCACTTCCATCTATAACTAGCCAGCGTTTGTGTGCGCCGCGTCGTCTCAGAGTGGGGCTGTGACGTGCCCGGGGCTCAGGGCGAGGAGTAAGAAGCTAACGGTGTGATGTTTTAACTCCCGAGAGGGTGGTTATTAAGGAGAACAAACGTGGAAGGGACGTAGGCAGTTTGAAACATGCTTTAGTTAAGGCTAACAAATAGTGTTTGAGTGTTTGACCCCCGTATTGTCACTGTTGCCCCAGCAGGAAGCCCCAGTGAGATTTCGCTGTGGCTATCAGCCCTGAGAACAGGGCGGGAGGGGCTGGCACGGTTTTGGGGGGGCTTCGGTGAGTGGTCCAGACTGCCGGGGTGACCCGGGGGGCACTCTCACGCGTGCTCGTCTCCTCGCACACCCCCCTCTTGACGACGGGCGCCCACGCCGCCTTTCCGCCCGCCGCCCCCTGGTGGCGGCTCTCTGCGTCTCCCGGTTACCCCCCGCACTCTCTCTCTCTCCACTGTTTTGGGGTTTCTCCGGTCCTTCACACCACGGTGTCCTGGAGCACGCCCACGTTTACGGTCTCTCTCTCTCCGCAAACAAAACAACGGCAGTGTCACTCTAAAGCCACGGCGCAGACCGGCCAACAAACAGGACCCACTGTTACGTTTCTGAGTCAAATTCCGAAGTTGAATTCTGCTAAGTCTAAGAATTGGTTGTGAATGAGCC
>JAINUG010000284.1:112500-147500 GCA_029706075.1 Aldrovandia affinis | reverse complement strand
TGAAGCCTCCCCTTCACCGCCTTGACCCCGCCCCGACACCTCCGACCCCGCCCCCTCACCGCGACGCCAGGGCGCCGGCGAGAGCCCATCGGCCGACCCCACGATCCCACAATGCGGGGAAGGGGGCGAGAGACTCGAGAGGGGGCCGAGGGCAGACACAGGAACCCAACCCTTCTCCCGCCCGCATGCCTGACCACGCCCTTATACGCGGAGGTCCACGCCCCGGTTATCCAGCTGCGCAGAGCGCTTGCCTTCATTTGGAGAATCTAATTTGCGACAATCGCTGGCGAGAAACGAAGCCGTGAGACAAGCGTTGATCAAGTCAGCGTGCCTCCCTACACCCTAGCACCGGCGCTAACATTGCACAGCAACACCATAGCAAAGCCCCCCTCCCACTTGTATATTCAGCACTTTCTATGTATAATGCGAGGTGTAACAGGCACTTCTGGTGCAAAGACTATTTCGAAAACCTCCATGTTTAGTGAATGTTTCTATTTATTATCCTTTTATAAGTCATTGTGTGCATTCCTCTCGGATGTTTGTCTTGAAAAAGCACATGTATACCGTTCACCCCGTACACTCCAAACACGGTCTCCTTTAGCGGAACGCGCTGCTTTCAAACGAAACATATTTCCACCTTTTGCATGGCTGACCCGCGGCACGTCGTCATAGATACACTGTCCCCGAATCGCGCTCGCCATATGGTATGAATTATTTTACGCGGTTCCCTGCGCTTGTCTTGCGGTCTCATTTTTAAAACGGTGCCCTCTGAACCCTGTGTGTGCCTTCGTTCGTTCGGGGGTGGAGAACAATCCGTATGAATGCCATAAATATTACTCCTCAGCATGTCACAGGAAGCAGAATGTCTTTACAATTTCAAAGATGCGAAATTGTTCCACGAATATATACATTGTCACACCTTTTGAGTGCATTTCACAGTTTTAAAGAAAGTATAGGAGTGCTCTGATATTGTTTGTTAAAATTTAGCTGTTTTCATGAAATGCTGAATAAACTAAAGTTTAATGTCATTTGATATTATTTCCCCCAGGTTTTTTTTCAGTTTTTTTTCACTTTCAGTGAAGGAGAAAATGATAGTATACTTGGCACACATTGCCACCCAGTGGCTGTCTCCAGTACCGCACCGCAGAATCCACATGCAAGCAGAAGTCACAGTACGCCAAGAAGTTAGCGCGGCAAAGTTTAACATGGCTTTTTGGGATTTAATGAATGTGTCCGCATCTGACAAGTTCGGCAAAGCTAATTCAACTGGCTGATTGAACAAGACATCTTGACACATCATTTTCCATCGGCATTGCGCTGGTTAATTTGCACATCTACTGTACAATGCTAGATCTTAATCTTCTACCCCGCCCGCCCGCCCCAACAACACACACACACACATTGCACAAAGAAATGTAATTATGAAAACATGATAGTATGACTACAAGGAAACCAAACAGTGGTGGAACCTGACAAAGATGTATCGACTTTGACAGCCAGAGAAAGCTACAGACTTTCAATGTGCTCAAATAAACTACTAAGCATTACTGTAAAATATATATATATATATATATATATATATATATATACACACACACACACACCAATGGAAAGAGTGACATAGACAAGTGTAATTAAAAGGCCTTTTTATTTCCTATTGGTTTAGTACAGAGATGGTAACACATATGATACATTTGTATTGAGATATTTCATGTTTGGTTCCGTTTAAGTCTTAACAAGGATTGCGAATGCGTTGCGATGTCCATTAATGCCAGGGTCGGGAGTCAGGGAGGAGTCGGGAGCAGCGTTTGCAGACTGCCCACTCGGGGGCCGAAGCATGCGATCCACAGAAGGTACAATTACTGACATGAACACGCGCACCACGACATCGAGACTAGAAGAAACCCAGGGAGAGAGGAAAGAGCCTTGTCCTTTGTGTCTTAAAAGAAGACAAAAGAAAGAGAGAGCGAGAGAGAGAGAGATAAAAGGGGAACCGTTTCTTTGGAATATTACTCTACTGTGGCAATAAGAGAGCGGGGGCAAGATGGAGGGAGGGAGGGCTGTTGCCGTTTGCCTCGATAACCATGGTTACGGACCTGCGGCTTCGGCAGAAGTGATGCGGTGGTGACCGATGCTCCAGACGCTGTGACCACGATGCGCAAGGTGAGCCGGCTTCCTGCGGAGAGTTTGTCGCGTTGGCGGGGCACGAGCCCCGACGGCGATCTCTTTCACTGGCGATCAGCGGAAAAAAGTTCAAACGTTCGTTCTGTTGGTGCTGATGCAGTCTGAACTCCATTACTGACTAAATTCGCTTGCATTGTGATCACAGTGAACGCAAAGCAAAGCCGGACGAGGAACTGGAAGGGTGAATCATCAACCGCGAAGTGCAAGATGGAAAGAACATAAATATAGTGCCCAAAATCTGTTGTAATCGCGTGAGTTTTCATTTTGAAATCACTCATTCCCGTATCATTGTTTTCTCACAAAAAACACAAATCAAAAAACAATCAATGGATGATAGAAAAGTTGCACTTTACTTGAAGTGGGTCTTATGTAGCCTTCATAACACCTTCATAATCTCTACATAATGCATCATCATTTTTGTCAAACGCATTCATACAAACTATAACCAGTGTATAGCTACTTTACTTTATGATATTTGACCTGTAATGTTATGTCACAAGTGGAATAATGCTAATCTTTACATCTTTCATAACTATGGCTGTTGCTATAAGCTGGTTATATTTGTATATGGTTGTGACAAAGCTTGTGGCAACCATTCAAACACTAATAAAGCCTTCACAGACTCACGATTCCTGCCATAAATGCTTCATAAAGACCCGAGCGTTACCAAGAATTGGTACAGAACAGAACAATGCTGTAATCTTGCATTAAATACATTTTCCCTGTTTAAATGGTTCCTCTTCCTGATGAACCAGCTGTGCGCACGCCACGTATGTTTCACCTCCTACCTTACCTCTTTCACTCATCACAGAAATAAACAACAATGAATACATCAGTGTCTGTGTACTGTAATACCTCGAGCTTTCATTCTCACTCAGACTACAGTTATTGCTTAAAGGGCTTATGCACATATGTATTATTGTATTCCCAGCCAGCACCTCTCACTCCTTCCTGGCATAACTACTGTACATTTATTATCAACTGGGCTTATATGGAAAACTGACATAATCAGCTCCTTCGTACTTATTTGCAATAGTCCATCGCTGAATTTCGAAGCGTTGTCAACAGCTGACCACATGCTTTACAGGATTAGTTTCATAGCAAACCAAATCACTGTGGAGGATATGTCAACATATAGCTTTGGCATACACTAACCTTAACCATTAACTCTGCTCTTATGAGCCATACACACACAAACATATATACACATTTATGAATTAATTTATTTGTATTACTGGAAAGATCTTACTTGGGTATTCTGACAGTGTTCCCATATACTATTTGGACATACTTCCCTCTGACGGTAAATCAAAAATACTCGATCGTTATGGGTCACATTGTGTACATACTTTTTTTTCCTTCTGTTAATAATTGTTGACTTTTGCAATACTAAGGGAGTGAATATCCCAGCTAAACATATCCTAGTTTTTATAATGAAAAGGAACAAGGATGAGGATGGAAAGGGTTGCACTCAATTGTACACATGTACCTTTATACAGTCGTGCTCATAAACCCGTGGCTTGCCGTCATCACAGAAATTCTGTTCACATGTGAACACTCTTGGTGTCACTCAACATTAAAAGGCTTGCCAAAAGAAATCAACAGACCTGCATTTCATTGGCTCATCCCGTTCCAAGTTTAGCATCAAAAAAAGGCATTTGCTAAATAAAAGTAATAACACACGTCTGAATAAAAAAATACAAAAAAGAACAAATATCAGAAGTCAAAAGGCTAGTTTTGTCAAGAAAAAAATAGCAAAATTGCGTTTGCCGCAACAGTGTGAGCTACACCAACTGAAATGACGCTGACGCTATGCACAGGGATAAGCAAACAGAGACGTGTTGTTAGTAAGTAAATTTTCTACACAGCTGAGCACTAAGGTGTTAGTGCTCAAGTCATATGGCTTTATTTTTATTTTGTTCAACAATCTGTATACACACATACACACACGTATTGTTCTGTGACAGGCCGAAGGAGTCCTGCACCATAGGAAACAGTATTGGATAAACAGACACAAAACACAGGTTTAGAACAGAGTACACAAAGGGGGCTCCAAGCCACGCTTTGAGGAAGCTGTGGTGGTGTTCTGCTCTTTTAGTGCCTTAGCATTACTGTGGTTGTAAGCTTGTCACCAAGGCAAAATACCAGTGCTGGTTGAAGGAATTTAGACTCACTGTAAAACAAATCATGTCAGCATAAGTTAAAAAAATTGAAAAAGATAGATGAATGAATGAATTAAGAACAAGCTAAAAAATCCAGGTTTTACGGAGTAGCTCAATCGGATTGAAAAATGCAAGCGTTGAGGTTTCTTTAGTTGCTTGCAAATTCTCGAATTCCACAGTTGCGGTAATACATGAAAACTTTTATTTGCATTATGATTTGTGTTATGATGATCAAAAGTAGACTTAATAACCATCGTAAAAGGTATAACTTTTTCAATCATAATTTTCATGGGCAGGTGGTAACATTTATGAACAGAACTTTAGGTGAACAATGGAATGTCTTGTTGTTTTAACTTGGAGCCCCCCCAATGTACAAGAAAATTGGTATGTTTACTGACATTTATTGAAAATGGAAAAACAAACATGAATTCAGAAGTACTTTAAAAAAATTATAAAAATAGGAAGCACAACAAAATTTCACAAAAAGTATAACGGTAGCATGCGGAAACATCATCATCCTACATGAATTCACACACAGCACTAAACAACATTCTTGTTCACATGTAGTTCAGGCATGGATAGAGTCTTGAATATCACTAACACTAGTATTATTTTTGTATATTCTTTCCCGTACCCATTCTCGTAAAATACAGATTTGTTTCATTTAGAAAATATACAGTCAGTGCAGCTATTTTTCTCAATTTTATTATTAAAATGACAAATGACACGCACTTACACAATAGATTTTTGCTTTGTCTTCAAAACATGCTGCTATTTACAGTATCGTATAGAAACATGCAGTATTAACAAATATGATCTATGTATATATAGGCAAAACTACACACCGATGGATTTTTATTTTTGATTGCTTGCATGTTGTCTTTTCTCGTTTCGTCTTTTCTGGATCAACAGAGGAATGGGATGATATTTAAATGTGTTTATAGTCATAGGTGCCAGAGCTTTGACATTTTTAAAGAATTTTGCCTTGTAATTATTCATATTTAACAACTTAGTGAAGGAATGGGGCAAGGCTCTCACATTTGATTGGTCAATGAAAAGAAACAAAACAATCAGCCAATCAATAAGCTGAAAGAATGGCTGGTTTCGGTTCAGTTTAAGAAAACAATATTTCAGCTGGCCCAAACTAATCACAATGTCCCAACAATTTGTGTCCAATTTAATCTCTCCCATAATGCTTGTAATTTGCATTGATCAGCAATACTGGAGGACATGTTAATGCATAACTTATAAGATAGTATATGCAAGCGTTTCATATGATACAATGATATCATATGCAAATAAAATCAATGGGGATAAATTCAGGTGCTCTGCTCTGATCTATATTGGCAACAAATAAGGAGAAAAACTATCCAAATATTTTTTTTTTTGCCAATACCTGTCCATATTTATATGGGGATAGGTCTTTATGGATTCATTTTGAATGCACCCCTCATACATCTTCACTGACATACTCATTTCCAAAGGGATTTGGATATACATAAAAAGACACATTTTCAAAAACTCTAGTCTAGTGCCTTCGTAGCTGTGTTAGATACATCCATCGTGTTGATACAATTTGAGGGGGTCCTTGTCATGATAAATGATCATTTGTCCTGTAATTTTTTTTTTTGTTTGTTTTTTGTTTTTACAAAAAATAGATTTATTCAATGAAAGGGCTTCCTGAAAACTGATGGAGAGGACGTGAATCAATTCATAAAGTGAATGGCTTTCAGCATGGTGGAGATGTCTTTCAGCACATGGAACGAACAAAACACTACATCGGAATGAGGTGAACTACATTGCTGACCAGGGTCCGCTCAGCCTTTTAAGTCAGCATGACGGATGACGTTGAGTGAATAGAGTCCCATTCCGACAAGCACTGATGCTTTCTGTATGCATAGACTTAGGCTGCGTCTTTTTGGGCGATTTGGGGATTTCACAGTCACAGAAATGACTACCTCCCTGTCACGGACCTGATGTTTGTGTGTATTACCAATGCATATGCCTCCATGACCTTTGCTTGTGCCAGTATTTACATAAAAGCACAAATCCAACCCGTTTCCTGGAATTAAACGACATTATTGTAATGCGCTTCTCGCCAGGAGTCCCGATTTCGCAAATAGGCCCTGTGACAAATGGAAGGGGAATTGAGTGCAGGGAGGGAAGAAAGGCATTTGAAAAGCATGTTTTAAAGGCAAAGTATGTCTCTCATATCCTTTCATCTGAAATACACAGACTGAAATACACATCTGAAATAAATAAGCAATCTTTGGCCAGACCGCTATGGAGTCTGGCTGTTTGAAGCATCACACAAACTCAGATTCAAAATGATTCAGCACAAGACCACACATATAACAATTACAATGCTTTTTGAACAACAAAATAATAACCTATAGTGCAATTCATCTCAGCAGTTTGGTAATTCACGTTTGAAACACGTATATAACAGTACCTTCTTTCGGACAGTCGCAGTCCAGTCAAACGATCATTTATAAATATGAATAATAATACAAAAATAACAAATAAATAGTAATGCATTGCCTGCATCATGATAGAATTAAAAAAATGGTAGCAAATAAATGTTTTTTAAATAAGGATGTCATACATTAAAATGTTGTGTAATGCAGTAATATGCATTTAAAGCGTCCAATTTCACGGTTTTACCCGAGAAAGAGATGTAAATTTTGTGGAGCACAACTTCTATATTCTACGGTGTCAAAATAGAATTCAAAAAGTGTTTGACCGTAAAGTGCTTTAGGATGAAAAGGAAAAAGTAAATTCTAATCTTGTGACTTTGTGAAAGGCTTGTTTCTCTTGTATTGGAAGGAGGGACCCATGGGTACATCGTTTGTGGATCCGTGACTAGTGAACGCAGTGCAGGATCAGAAGTTCGAAGTGGAGGTGTCGAGATGGGAGGTGGTAGATTGCAGGCAGTAGAATACTGTAGACGCCTGGCAAACGAAACGTCGCGTTTGAGGTGTCCGATGAAAACAAAGTCCTTATTATGGAGGTTACACTTGCGGAAGACACAGTTCCCTATTAAACGCTCGCATAAAGAACCCAGCTCATCCCAAAATAGAGACCGATGTGAGATCACGTGATCCCACTGATACTAAAGGGGGTTATTTATTTAGGCCAATCTGGCTGCAAGAGACGGGGGCTATCGCCTCAAATGTGGCACGGTGTCAAGACACGCCCTCTACTTACACTGTTAAGCGGAGATAATGAAACTGTGTGTGAAACTGCGCGGGGTTGACGTTTCAGACCAGGGGCGAGCACTGAGGGGCCCCCTCAAATCACAGAGAGCCACTCATCTCTGACTGTGCACCCCCACAAAGAGTGCAGCACTCGGTTCTCCAAAAGGTTTTCATCAAACAATTGTACCTCAGAATATGGCTGGGGAGAAAGAGAGGTTTGATTGGCGATGGGATAATCAGTACCCTTAGATCTTATTCTTCCCCATGTCCTTCTCTCTATTCAGCCCCTGTAAAGGACTGGGTCCACTTTACATTTACGTGGCACTAATACTTGTGTAATTACAGTGTAACTACAGGAGTAGGTAAAGTGTAACTACCGTGTATGTGCACATTGTTACATTATACTTACAATTGTAAAAAAACAATTTCAAACATTTGAATGTTGAAATTTGCATGTTTGAAGTTCATATCATGATTTGTGGAAGAATAGGATAACTAATTGGATAGCTAGGACTTATGATTGTGACTGTGGGGAATTAGTTTAGACTGCAGTAGAAAACAACACTCCTGCAAATAGGTTTTTATAGCTTTAAGTATAGTGTAACAGTGTGTACATGCATAGTAGTTACACTGTACCTGCTTCTGTAGTTACAGTGTAGTTACATGGGTATTAGGGCCACTTCATGTAAAGTGTGACCAAGGACTGTGAACAAGCTAAGCCTGCATGTCAGCTGGTTTTTATGGGGGTACGCCAGGTGCATTTTGAGGGAACCCGCCTGTACTCCGTTCCTGACTGTATCGAGCCCCAGGCAGAAGTTTGGCATACTATTTGAAAACGGAGAGGGAGCTTTGCGGTAAGGATGACATACGTACTATTATACCAAATAAATGCATGTTACTTTCCCAGATCTCGTTTGTAACCCTGGGTCCCTTGTTTTCAACAACTCAGTGTCCTCCGTTGCAAACGGAACAGTAGCCGCAGCTCGCTACTTCCGAAGCAACGTGCATTTTAAAGGTGCGTTACCAGTTACCCGGGATGGCCACCTGCCCCTATTCACTGTACACTCACTCTGTGTATGGAAATTGCTGAAGTCTGTATTAAAAAATGTTGCTCTTGTTAAGTTGCTTAACTTCTTTGTTTTTTTGTTTTTTTTGTTCAGCGTTTGTATGACCATGTTTGCAGTGTTGGTAAATCCATGAATTTCATGCAGTGTGTGATATCGAGTTATTCGGTTAGTAGGTTAGTTAGGGTGGTAGGGTGGGGGGTGGGTGAGTGGTGTTACTTCTTCCCAGCCAGCGCTGCCAGGGTAGCATCCACCTCCTCCTCGGGCTTAAGCGGGTGCCACTGGGCGATGGGGCGGCGTGGGTTGGCCAGCATGTCGGACCAGTGCCTCAGCTCTGTGCCCGACGCCTTGCTGCCCACAAAGATCTTGCCGATGGCGTCGTTCTTCCCAATTTTGTCGTAGTCCAGCACCGTGACCACAGCTTGGATTTTCTAGAGTGAAAGCAAAACAGACCTTGTTGCACTCTCTTGGAATGAGACGAAAGGACACACTTGTATGTAATCCTGTGGAATTAATTATACATAAGGTAAGGTCTGTAATACATAAGGTACTTGAAATGCATATATTTTTAATTGTGTCACCCTTTGTTTTTTAGAATTCACTACAAACAAGGGCTGGCAGTGTAGTGTAATGGCTATGGAACTGGGTTTGTAACTCAGAGGTTGCAGGTTCGATTCTCAGTTTGGGGTACAACCATCGTACCTATGAGCAAGGTACTTTATCTGAACTGCTTCATTAAATATCCAGCTGTATTTGGATTGTGTGTTTAAACAAAGGGCTGACCGTGTGCGAAATCTAAAATAAGATCAATTATATGGAGACCCAAAGGGTAAAGATTACTAGTGCACATTTTTGCAGTGTACTGCACCTGCATCTGCTCCAGGGGAATCTCAAAGCTGAAGGACTCGTTGTAGTAGGGGTTCAGTGTGTTCTTCTTCACCGTCGTCTTCTTCTTCTTCAACCTCTTGCCGTTCTGCAGGAGGTGGATCTTCACGTAGGGATCTGCGCAAAGACCGACCGACAGCCACGTTTACCAAAGGTTTGAGAGCGAGAAAAGGCGGAGCTTTCAACATTCAACGTTATTCAAGCCGGCGTTATTTTAATGGCCAGTGAAAAAATGGGCATGTGTGGATTCCGCACATCGAAAACAGGATAAATATTTGTGAGCGAACGCGTTTAGCCGCATTTAGAATGCCTTAATAGCGATATATACGCTCCCATTCAGTGGCGTGGTTTGGGCTACTGACAATGCTGTGTGCTTCATCATTCTACACCACGTCGAGCCACTATAAACAGCTCAGTGAGAAAACGCAACCAATTCCCTTTGACTTGATTGCTCCAGCCTGCCTCTTGCATTTACATTCCTTAAGCAGAATATTTGCTGCAGCATAATCGTCGTCGAGGCGAAAAGCGTACGAGCCTAATTAGGCGCGCGGGGAAGTGCTGGCGTTTCACCGGTAGCTGCAGCGAGAGGCTTAATCCCCGACAGCCGGCAGATGGGACCCGCAGGAGCCTGCAGGTGAAGCCCACGGGAGCCAGACTGTGGAGGGGGCTGCTCGCAGGGCATCGCCATTTCTACATGGATGCCAGAGGCACTGCAGGGCTGGAGCAGCGGCCATGCTAAATATCTCTAGAGACGCAGCGGCGCAGACCGGCATACAAATCGCGAGCGGTCGTGATTATTCATTTCGCTCCTCGGATCGACCATTCCTATGATACGGGCTCTTGGGATTACACTTCTCGACAAAGCCCGCAATTATCTCCTTGGTGTAATTTGCTGCTTTGAGAGCCTGCCGCTAATGGAAAATGCAGTGGGTCTGTGCGTAGCATACGTAATGGGAGCGCGCGCCGTATCCGTGCCAGGCTCGCTCACGCGGCGCAGCGCTGTCCAGGAATGCGCGGTGGCGCTCGGCTCGGCCGCCTGCTCACCTGACAGTCCGCCCACGTCCATCTTCTTCAGGTTTTTGGCTTCTAGGATGCAGATGGTGAGCTTCCCGGCCGTGGGGACGTAGCGGAGAGAGATGCAGATGTCGCCCAGCTTCTCCGGCTGTGGGAGAGCGAGGGCGCAGAGTGTGAGAGTGTTACACACACATGTTACACACACACGCACACACACACATGCACGCACACACACACACACACACACACACATCACACACACACACACACACACACACACTCACACACACACACACATGCTCACGCACACACACACACACACACACACACACATATGCTCATACATACATACACACACGCACACACACATTCTCACACACACACACACGCACGCATGCTCACGCACACACACACACACACACACGCATATGCACACACAGAAGTTATGAAGTTAAGTTTTGTGTCTCAGTGCCACCACTTGAAGAATATGCATGTGCACATACATGCACACACACACCCACAAACACACACATACATGGACATGCATACTCTTTCCCACACACACACACAAACACTCACACATACAGACACAGAAGTCATGAAGTGAAGTTTTGTGCCTCAGTGCCATCATTTGAATAACAATTGCTTTAATATCTTTAACATTCCAGTAATTAAATTGCAATGTTACATGCCGAAGATCAGTTTAAAATGATTGGCACATTTAATCTGATCATCTAATCAATTGAAACATACTAATTTGATTACGAATTGAATGTGTGAAAGTAATTCAGCGATAAATCTTTTCATAATCAGATGAATATTATTAAATGCTCTTGCTGTTGTCATTGTTGTTTAGTTTTAAATAACATTCATTAAATGTTTCTAACAGTCCTTTATCATCCCTCTGACTGCCAAATCACTTTTTAATGAATCCCCCAAAATGTGCGTTCTGTATCTCGTTTCCCTAAGCACGTGCGGTCTACCTGGGCACGAGAAAATAAGTAAAAGGACAAAGAAGATGAGTGAACATGACGGGGCGGGAGGGATACCTCCTCTTTCTCGACACTCTCGAGGTCTCTCCACTCCTCGATGGGCTGCCCCAGGTCGATCTGGTTCATCTGCAGTTTCACCTCCCCGATGATGTCGTGTTTGGAGAAACGGTCAAAGTCATACACGGACATCACGAGGCACTTCCCGCCGAGTTCCTGGTAGGGAATCTGGAGGAGAGAGAGAGACGGCGGGCAGCGATCAGCCGTGACTGTTTTTGGACTGGTCTGCAGCGACACCGTATCATTTCCATTTAGTTTTTGTCTTCATTTTCTAAAATGAAGATCCAGGAAAATTGGTTAAGGAGGAAATGAAAGAAAACAAATATGGTTGACAGCTGATTAACTGGTTGCGACCACTTCCAGTAAAATGAGAGTAACTTGAACTTTAAACGCAGTTTAAGCGACTTTGTCATACGGTATCTTTTGGCACCTAAAGTCATTTGTTACCATATCAACTGCACATTCCAGGATTTCCAAACGTTTGAATTTCCAAACCATTTAAATAGTTCCTCGCAAATTGGTTTAAACGCCAATGTCAACGCTGACATATGCGAGAGCCATCCTCAGACTAAAACGGCTGGTCACGCAGTTTGGGACCTGGGTGGAAGAGCACTTAAAAAGGTCTCTGCTCTTTGCCCATACCCCCACGACCAGATCATTCACCGCTCCCCCTCTGATGCTGCCTGACCCTGTTCATTGACTATATCCCCTTCCCTTAATCTTTTTGCTGCCAGCCAGAAGAGGAATGGCTCCCCCCCGGAGTCTGATTCCTCTCAAGGTTTCTTCCTTCCTACGCACTTCAGAGAGCGTGTCCTCGCCACTGTCGCCCTTGGCGTGCTCCTCGGGGGGGTTCAGGACTCCATACAGGGCAAAGCTGCTTCGTGACAATATACGATTAAAAGCCCTGCTCAAATAAACAGAATTGAATTGCTCCCCGCCGCGTGAAAATTTCCCTGGTGAAGAGGGGGAGGGGGTTACTGCTCTGCTCAGAACGCCACCCGCAGCAGAATGGCCCTGCCATTGGGAAGTGTCCCGCTTGATCTCTTACTGATAGAGGTGCCACGTCAGCAGAGAAGGGGGGGGGGGTTGGCATTGTTCTCTAACTGCATTGCTCCAGCCCCCCCCCTCCCTGTGCAAGCTTTGAAGGGCAGCATTTTATTGCTGGCCCAAGCGTGGTTTTTCAATCCCGTGTCACTTCCCGTAGCCAGCTGAACCTTGGTAATAGCGGGGCCTGGAAACAGCATTCTGAAAACGTTGCAAGGCAAGGCCGCGGTTCCAGAAGGATCCGTGGAGCCGTTAGCGTACCCGCAGTATGCCAATATTCTGGAGTAATATTTCAGCGAAACCATATTACCGAATCACAAAATCAGCAATTTGAGAGCTATCGATTTACATGACACAGACACAAAAAGAGCAGAAAAGGGGATAAATGCAGTTTCTGTAAATGTAATGGGTTTCTTCAATTTCAGCTCCGCAGGACTGGAAATCAGCAGGTTTTT
Organism: Aldrovandia affinis; assembly: GCA_029706075.1. Classification (NCBI taxonomy): domain Eukaryota; kingdom Metazoa; phylum Chordata; class Actinopteri; order Notacanthiformes; family Halosauridae; genus Aldrovandia; species Aldrovandia affinis. The sequence goes on along the minus strand of JAINUG010000284.1, from coordinate 134,446 downwards.
GAGATCTCAATAATATCAATCTTGTTCACCGTTAACAACATCATGTAACCATAGAACCTTGCTTAAACTTGTAGAGACCAGGAATCGTGTAGACAGAAACCTAATTGTGAGTGTATCAGTGTGCGGTTTTTGCACGGTGTGGATTTAATTGTTTCTATATTGAGGTGTCAGGTAATTTGATGCAGGACATGGTTCATTCATATACTGTGTATGTAATTAAAAGAACAGATCGAAATTGCTGATTCTCATTCCAGAAAAGATACAGCAGGTTAATTCATCAAGTCAAGGAACTAATTGCTCTGTTGGGGTACTGTTACGTCTCAGCTGGAATAAAGCAAGAAACCACCACAGTCATAAGTTTGGAAGCTAATATGGAGTCAAAATAAGCTGTCTTTGAATGCTGATGAGCCTGTTCTATGATTATACAAAGCCAATGCAGAGATAAACCCACAGGTACGTATGTGGCATTTCCACACACTCATTAAAAAGTACCATGTTTTAAGTACAAATGCTTGTCATGTGGCAGTGCCCCTGTAGGGTACTGAAGTATACCTTTAGTCATAAGAACATCATTGTATCCTTGAGAAAAATGTATCTATGACCAATATGGCTGCCAGTGTGAATAAGAATGAATTACCCTACCTCAGTACTTAGCTATACCTTTCCTCAATTTGTACCTTTTTCACTAGGAATAGGTACAAAATTGTATCATGAAGGATCTTCTGTGAACCTTTTAAGGTACAATGAACACATGATTCATGTTACAATGTACCCTAATTGTACCTTCATTCTTTTGAGAGTGTGCAGGATATTTCCCCACTGGGGGAAGGTCATTGCTTTCCAAACCACAGAAGCTGTGGTTGTGTTCTGACCCAATCAAAGACACGTTCTTACCGAACATGAAGTACAGCACGAGAAGTTACCACGCGTGGGCGGAGATCGGATCCGTCAGGCTTACCTTGAAGACGAACGACTCGTTGAAGACGGGGTTGAGAGTTTTCTTGTGCACCTTGGTGTCAAACTTTTTCTTCTTGTCGGGCAGGATAAAGACCTTAACGTAGGGGTCAGATGTGCCACCCGTGTCCATGGAGATGAGGTCAGCTGCCTGGAGGATGCCCACGGTGAGCTGGAGAGAGAAAGGTGGGGGGGACACATGGGTCAGGGAGCTTGCCTCCTCATTCCTATGCACAGCTACTGTCCTGGAACCAAGCAGGCAGGCATTCTGATAGAGAGACATGTGAAGGGTTCATACGCAATGAACGCCGTTCCTGACAAAATGAAACCAGACAAGCCGATATTGAGATCACAGTGCCGTCTTTGCAATAACCGTACATAGAGCCTGAGATATACTGAGTTTTGCAACAATTTGTAAATCGCCAAGACGGCACTGTGATCTCAATCATGGCTTGTTTGGTTTAATTTTGGCAGGAACAGCATTTATCATTTTTTGCGTATGAACTCTTCATATGTTGGCCTCAGAAGCTTAATTCTGTCCACAAGAGAGACAGGGCAAATCTCCATGTATGTCCTCTTTTAAAAAGAAGAAAGGCAATGGTTTGTTTATAGCACATTTTACCTGAGATAGTTGTGAGCATGCAGCGCCCTCTGTGACCGTGTTGTAAATCTGTCATGCCATTTATTAAACTAGTGAAGAGCAGGTTTTACTGTCACCTTCACTAAAGATTTTCTAAAGTCAACTATATATGTAAAGATTAAACATGAAAAGGCGTGCCTTGTCAGGATATATACGCACACCTGGGGTGGTGGCGTGGCACGAGGCTGAAAGCAGAGTGTCTTTTCCACCCCAGAAGTGCATATATATCCTGATAATGCACAACTTGGAGAGGTTTATCCCACTTATACCACAGCTAAGTGTCGCCCAAAAATTTTTAAATACCAAAGTATTAAAAATTTAAACTGTTTTCTAAAAATTAAAATAAAAAAAAAAGTTACTAATAATGATCATATTTTGGCATGTGTAAATCCGCCAAGAGATATAATTCATCATTTGCCCAGGTTTAGGAAGAGATGATCATTGCTTGAATAGTAGATGGCAGCAATGGGCCAAAAAAGATCAGCCAGCAAACAAAAGAAAATGTGAGATATTAGGCAAACTGTTGGAAAAATGTATTAGAGACATTTATTAGTCATATCATTGTTGCCAAGAGCACAGATGGAATTATTGAAAAAAGCCTATTAGTTCAAGATTTGCTAAAAGTAGCAATGAAGGGGAAGATAAATAAGATAACAATTTTAACAGTGCAAACATTAACTAATAACCTTATAAACTATTACAGTACATTATTGTAGTGAGCTAACATAGCTAGATTAATCAAGTTACCTAACAATACATAACACCAGCTAGCTATACATGTTGGTAGGACTCGTTGTACCGTAGCTGAACAAGTTGGAAATAGTGCTAGCTAGCAAACTTTTCGAACACTTGCTATGAATGTATTATTAGCTTGCTAATGTGTCTATCTAGTAGTAATGTTTGCTATAATTTTAAACTGTTTCTTTTTATCTGAGAAGTGAGAAGTCTTTACCATGCGTATAAAAGGTGTATATAGATGGCTGTCAGCTAATCAGAATTGAGTATTCATCCAAGCCCTGGTATAAATAAATATATGTATATAATATGTAATGTTCATATTTTATATGACATATAAACATATAATATATATAATGTTCATATTTTATATGTCTAATATATATCTGCGTACATGTTAAAAGAGATAAAACCAAATAATAATAATACATTGGATTCATATAGTGATATTCAGTGACAAAAGGGAGGGCAGGGAAGAAGAGATTACTCATAGGCCAGGGTGGGAAGGTGTGTGTTAAGACTGGAAGATGGTGAGAGAGTTCCTGGCAGTCAGAGGGAGGGAGTGCCACACAGGAAAGCCCCATCATCAAAACTGTGGAGGTTAGATGGGAAATGGGCATGCAAGGTGATGAAGTGCTTTGTATTTATTGTATTTCAGGATGAGGATTGTGTAAGTGATTGATTTGGTGTTTCAGAGGGAGCTAGTCATGGTCATAGCGGTCATACATGTTTCTATCCAGGTGCTGGTTTAGAGTATTTTTGCTGAATTTTTCGACCATGATACTGATACCAGAGAATTCAGCCGGATGGATTTGAATGAGTGAATGAGGGGTCCAGCAGTTGAACGGGAGAGGAAGGGCCTAACTTTGGCAATATTGAAGATGTTAAAAAAATATATTTTGACAATGTTGCTGATGTGGAGGTCCAGTGAGACCACGGAGGGGAATAGTATGGATTTTACAATTGTATTTGTCGATTTGCTGTAAGCATTTACAGTCACCACTTTAAATAAAATGTTTGTCCAACCCAGTTTAGCATTAACTTAAAGACCTGTTCATGTGTTCCTCTGAGCATGGGCATTATCCATTAAAATTGTGCAATGCCAAGGCCACTGCAATCAGGGTTCGATTCCACCGGCTGTGCTAGAGTCAGCTCTGGCCGGGAGTGCCACTAGGGGGTGGCAATTGGCTGTCCGCCCCAGGGAGGGGGGAAGGAAGTCGACAGGAAGTGCGCTGGGTACAAGAGTGGCTTTGTAGTACCGGAGTTACGGTCGACAACCTGGTGAGTGCTGTCTTGGAGGAGATGATACTTCGCCTTTGTCACTGCCGGTCTCAGGGCTATAGCAGCGAACTCACAATACGAGGGGGAGATTGACATGAAAAATAGAGGGTGTAATTGGCTACTAAAAAAACTGTGGTGTGTATTTTAAGAGGTGTATTGTCAGGTGTTATAGTAATTTCACCATGTACATATATTCAGTAGAACAAATTCCCATACAACAAATATGCATTTCAAAGGGGTTTTATTGAGACATGCTGTATTTTCATTAAAAACATTTGATGTATTTGATATTGGGCTTGGGGTCTAAAGGTGGTCTCACAAACAGAGAGAAAACACATTAAACCTGGAATGAAGGTGGAGATGGAGAGGGGGAGGGATGTCGGAAACAGCAAGCACGTGGGAGTAGAGGCACTCAGTGATTTATACCTGGAAAACAGGTTGAGCGGGTTAAGGGAATATCATAAGGGGGTGTCTGAAAGATGGAATTTCCAAATGGTCAACACTTACTCCCGCTTGCTGCTTCAGAGTGGCTTTGAGTTAACCTGCAGTTTCCATATACTGTGTGTATATATATATATATATATATATATATTTAGGCTATGTTGTTGTTATTACATAACATAACATAACATAACATAAGGGGACACGCGAAAGAACAGGCCATTCAGCCCAGGGGGTGCACTGCGGATTTTCTGTCCGTTTCTACCAAAAATCTGCTCACATGCTTAGTTTATCCACCATACACCATACACCATATACTATACATACATATATACAGCAGCACTTTCCACTCATACCCAATTCATCTGATACAATATGCCATCACTTCAAAACCCATTGGTTCTTCCTTCATGGCCCCTTCATCACAAAACAGAGTCATAATACTGTATAACTACTACTACATACCGTCAAATTGACAGGTAGGCTGTAAATACGATAGATATGACTGAGGATTTTAAGGGTGCTGTGCATGTAATTACATGTACCCTTCCTTTATGCTCCCTTAATGAACATTTCAATTTGAACGACAGCTTCAACATCCACTATCTTGTGTAATTGGCTGTGTTTGTGCTATAATTGACTGAATCCGTGATTCCCCCTTTCACAAATGGGACTGAGAAAGATTAGTTACGCATCAAATGGGGGGCGGGGGAGGATAATATCTTTCCACTCACCTTGTTGTCCTGGAAATCATAATCCAGGGAGTACTGCAGCTTCCCCAGCTTCTCTTCCTCTTTTTCCTCCTCTTCCTTTTCGTCTCCGGTCAGCCCGGTCTCCGCATCGTCATCGTCGTCGTCGTCCTTTTGATTCTGCGGCGGTAAACCAGAGGGAGGGAACGCGGGGTCAGAGGTCACCGCTGAGGTCAGAGGCCACCACGGAGAGCAGACCACGGCATGCTGAGCCAAAGGAGGCTCCTCCACTGGGCTACAGGGGCTCTGAAGGAGCTCTCTGCCGAGCTGAAAGGGCCCCTCCACCTGGTCAGCCACAGCACCTGCCCTTTGGACTCGTCCTGCTTACCTGGCTCCCACCTGGTACCGAAGCACCCGTACGCCACTCGCTAGCGCAATCATTCAGCGATGGATGCTTGCAACATGACTTGATTTCACACTTTCCTCAGGTGACACATTTTTCGGGACACCCAATGTGTTTTGTCAGGCTTTTCATAAGTGCGGCACGGCGAAACCCGATTTGTGGAATACGGCTGATGATATCTATTTAATCTCACCTTGGACTTCTGTTCTGAGGATTTTCTAACAAAGTCCCCTCTGTTTAATTTCGCCTGGAGGAGGCGTGTTGACCCGTCAGCATTGGAAATTGAGACGGCTCGCTGCATGAGTCAACCCGGGGTCAGCGTCGAGTGAAGCAGTCGATCAGATAAGGGCGTTTTGACAAATAGACGCGAGGGCCACAAGCGATGAGGCCACGGATAATAGGACCAGCGGGTCTTAGATCCTTGTCTTTAGCCAACAGAAGGCAAAGCACGCAGAGGCAAAGCCGCGAAAATCCCTTCATCTACGGCGCGCTGTCTATTGGGAGCGATCACCCACTTCTGTGACTGCCGCACAGGCAGATTGAGCTCAGAATGCACACCCAGAAAGCCCTGACTCGGCGGTTTAGCGCTCCGCCGCGATATGGTGGCAGTCTTGGCTGATTGAGGGGATAACATTTAAGAAGTTCATTTCAGAGGACTTCAAACTGCCTGTCCATAGAGATATGTCTCCTCTCCCCTGCCTTCCATCATATAAGGCAATCTTTCTCCCTTCACCACAGAGTGTGCAACAGTGCAGCACAAACTATCTTTGATAAACCAATAATTCTCTGAAGCGCATCTATTTTTACGCCCGGGAAACTCGCAGTGCACAGTCGTTGTGTCACCTAACAATGCAACGACGATGTCTATTATTAAAAGCAGTGTCACTATCGTGCACGCCGAAAAAACCCGAAATAAATAAAAGCCAATTATATTTTATTGCACGACCAATATTTACATCGTTAGCATCCGCCGAAACCCGCTGTCAAGCCTCAGCCTGTCTAAGCACGTCTGTCTTTCTTGATTTTCATCATTATCAAATCAGAATGCAAATTAAATCCAGGGCCCGCTTAAGGCCTGTGATGGATTCACCGAATTTCAATATGCCGTTAAAGAAATTACATTCAGCGGCACAATCTTAAATAGATAAAGACCAGCTGATAACACTGTGGCTGCGTCGCAGCTCGGCTCCGGTACCCTTGGGACGCGCGGAACAGAGCAAGGCGTGCCTCGACTGCAGGAGCAGTCGAATCGCAGGGCATCGCCACTATTTTCCCCAACGCCGCCTTTATAGAGAAGTTCACAGCGACGCAGGGTTTTATTAAAAGTCAACGTTGGGCCAACGTGTTCGGCTCTGACGCAAAACGATAACGACATTTTTTTAAATGACATTTTTACATGCATGACCGTGGTACTGTAGTTTCACACGGTTCAAACAGCAAAAATATGACTTGGTCCCAAATTGTGGAAAGGCTAACAGCCTATTTCAGGACACCCTAGCTGCCTGCGTATGGTCCCTTTCACCTTGCGGTATATCTGGGCAAGGCAGGCTAGGGAGACAGAAGTCTGACCACTACAGAGATATGGGACTCATTCCAGAGCCACAGCCTCAAACACAGTTTTCCTGCAAACCCAACTCTTTGTGTCACAACGTGCCTCATTTTGTGTTTATTTATTTATGATTTATTTTCAACAGCGATTTTCTTCATTGGCACAAACTTAATTTACAATCAAATATAAATGTCTCAGACATTTTAAAACTTTGTTTTAAAAATTGAATGTCATGAAACATGATAAAAAACAGTTGCTAAATTATATATGTTACCTTTTGCAGATGTCCATAATGTGCTTAATCCCATAGCAACAGGAAACATCTCTGATTTTGAAACATTATTTGCTCGTTTGTTGCTTTATTTAGTGTAAGCTGGTATAGAGCACAAAGGCCAGCTTTAAAGAATGTAATTTCCCCAAAAACGAAAAAAAGAAAGAAAAAAAAGTCTAAATACCATATTTTAGGTAAAGCGACTGTGTCCTATTTTTTACACCATGGGTCAGCTCGGAAGGTTACTCTCAAGTCAAGTTGGGCTCATTCCTCAGTATCTATCTGAAGGGCAGATCTGGGATTTGTCAAGAGTCCAGGTGGTTTTAGCTGGTCGAGATCTCTGGACATCTATATCCAGCTGATGATCCAGCCTGAGATTCCTGAAATAGTGACACTTATATTTCAAAACACCGTCTTCACGATTCATCTTGCAAGGAGGCTTTTGATTTAAAAACCAGTAGCAGCGTCTTGAGCCATCCAACCAAAATACCAGTGCAGCATATCTCCAGAGATTGTTCCACAGACCTCAGACGTACTCTGAAGACACGTTCAGAGATTCTCGTTATCCAGTGTACCACCACACTTGACAAATGACCAGTCTCGTCCTTTACACATGCAGGTTAGTTAACACCAGTGCATTGCTGTGCATTATAATCCAAATCTTAAAACCTCAGTTTAAAACTGTGCTCATGTCTTTCCAAAAAAAAAAAAAAAAAAGTTGCAGTGAGTGCATTTTTTTTCCTGCCTTCAAACCGACATGTTTTTTATTTTTTTGCTTGCGCAGCCCAGACTCCCAAGGCATGGAAACTTGCGCGGCATGTCAAACACGTGGAATGAGAAGCAGCTCCCCGCTCCCCCGCTGGCACCTCAAGCATCGGCCACCAGTAAAGCCAGCAAGACCGCGTTTCCCATCACACACCCCCCGTCCTCAGACGGGCGCCGCGAGCCGTCCACCTACCGTAGTGCCGAGAGGGTCCGCGGCAGTCAAGACACACGGTGCACACAAAAGACACAAAGCAGGAGGAGGAGAACAGAAGAGAGAGGGAGAGATTGAGCTCACACACACCAGCGGAGGAAAGTACAACAACAACATGAGGCAGTCGACGACACCGCGGGGCGCGGGCGAGAAATGACACACACCGCCACCGCCGCTCGCATTCCTCACGTCTTCCGTCCTCTGTGGGCTGAGCCAAAGTCTTTTCCAATGCTCGACACCGGTGAGAATTCAGAAAATTTTTTCTGTATTCATTCTACAGCTGATTCATGGATGTTAATGATTCCAATTAACACCAACGCCAATGACTCCGGCTTCATCTTTCACAATGACAATGATTCTATTGTCCATCGTGCCCCCCAGTGCTGTCTTTTGGTCGACAACACAACCCCCATGCCCAGCTCACTGCAGCAATATTTTTTAACTGAAGAAAAAAACTGCTCTCCATTTGAAAGCCCTGCGTTACCCTGGCCCATTAATTTACCCCAGCACAGCGAAGTGTGTCATTTCTCACACGGGTCCCAGAAGCACAAGAAAATACGGCACTCACATTTCTCACAAATACGAGATATCAGAGCGGAGGAAATGAAAAAGGAAAGGGGGGGAGGAGGCAGGGGGGGGCATTCCTAGCCTAGCCTGAGATTTCCTGCCTTACAGACTCACGACTGCACGAGTGACCGATTAAATATTTCATATCTCATGAATTTTAAATAGCTAAAAAAGAAAAAGAAGTGACTTTGGGGTTGATAACGCAACCGGTCTGGTCATCTGCATTAGATTGCCGATCCCTCTTCCACAATGGCACTGTCAAAGCTGTGGACAAAAGCAGCAGTTTTGGGCTATACAGTCCAGGATATACAGTTCAAGGGGCGCACACACACACACACACACACACACACACATATATATATATATATGCACTTATATACAAGGGAAACAAAGCACTTATGCAAAACAGTCCACATCTAATAGGTTTGGTGTTGTCCTGCACTCACCCGATTCGTCCGTGCAACGCTTCAAGTTCAATGACATTACAGGCCTTCTGCAGACGCTCCCATCCGGAATGACTTACACAGTTTACATTTCTTTACATACAATCCATTTAAACAGCTGGATGTTTTGCTGAAGCAATTCAGGTTAAGCACCTGGCTCCAGGGTACAACAACAGCTCCCCAACCTGGGAATCGAACCTGCAACCTTTGTGTTACAAGCCCAGTTCCCGAACCATTGTACTACACCGCCACAATGTGACGCATCAAGCAATTGATACCCCGTGTTGGGTCAGGTCACGTGGCGCTGAAGACCGACAACAAACACATATCGCGTGAGAGTGGACCCGTTTAATCAGGGGCTGTGTGGGTGAGTTCCGTTGCCGGGCTCAGTTATAAGGGAACTCTTAATCTGACGGGTCTGAAAACAATACATCTTATTTACTTATAATGCACTTTCCGTTATAAGTAAATCTCAAAGTGCTGAAGTTCAGTAATGCAGAGCAGAGCGGTGTGTGGCAGTTTAACCCTGGGGGGACGTGAGGGTGAAGGGGGAGTGGCCCCCTGGGGGGGGAGGGAGAGGGGAGGGGAGGGGGGGGGGCGTGCCGTACCTCTCCTCCTTTCATGTTCTTCATGCCCATGTCCCCCTTGCCCTTCTTGCCCTTCTTGTTCTTCTTCTTCTTACAGCAGCACTTTTTGATGATGCAGAAGCAGCAGGTGAGGATGAGGAGGCCGGCTACCACGGCGATGGCGATGAGGGCCCAGGGAGGCACTAGGAGAGACCGGGGGGAACGAAGGGTTAAAATCGCACCGGCCCTGCAGACGGTGAGCGTGTGATCGCAGAGAGGGGATGAACTGGAGCAAGGGGGTGGGCAAGGAAGGCCATATCTGTTTCTGGATTTCATGCTAAATTAAATCATTAAGGGCAGAAGTTGGCATTAATTATTTCATTGGACCAATAATTTATGTGCATTTATGTATCACTGCATTAAAGGCATAATAGATCACTTCTATCTATATATCTATTGATTATTATTGCTATTATTATTGACACACTCCTTATCCATCTAGTTGGGAGGGGGGTAACACTAGTTAAAACTGTCAAGGTGAACAGTATACAATTCTCTTTCAAGCAAGAAAAAAGCTTTCTGTACACCGAGCTACAGATTAAGACTTAATAAGACTTAATCAGTCATTTTCTTTCAAGTTCGGATATGGCAGCGACAGTCGATTATGCACGCCAAAACAACAACAAAAAAAGATTTTCATTTCGAGACAATCATTCCAATAAGCGTTCTCCCCGGGAGGGGAGGGCTGGGGCTCTCTAAATTGCCTGTACCATGGCAACACTTGCAGACTTGAGTAATGGCGGTCTGAGATTTTGTGGGCGCGGCTCACAGGAGCCGGCCCTGCAGACGGGGAGCGTGTGATCACAGAGAGGGGACAAATTGGACCGGGGGTGGGCAAGGAAGGCCGTTTCTGGATTTCATGCCAACTTTGGCCCTTCATTATTTAATCAGACCAATAATTTATGTGATCTGACAGTTTCGCTAAACGTCTTCATGAGTTCATGGATGACGGCCAAAGACTGTTCTAGTGTCCACACATGAAACGTTTTAACGTGACCTAATCAATGAGTGAACCGGCATTGGTGTATACAGATATATCATTAAACCGGGGTAATTGGTAGAAACAAAAACTTGCATACACAGCGGCCGTCCAGGACCGGAATTGCCCACCCCTGAACTCGACTCTTTTATCCGTATATGGAACTAAATTAACTAAAGTGCCCTAGGTCTTTATTAAGTTGATTTGACCTTATTTAGCTGAGTAGGTCCCACACCCATACTCTTTACAAAGGTGCCATGGGATCGTCAGTGTGATCAAAGTGAGTCAGGGACCTTGGTTTAACGTTTCATCAGGACAGTTATGAAGCTCTTGTTATTGCATCAACCTGAGACCAATGCAGAAATCAATAGGGCCTTCATTTTTTAATTTACTAATGATGGAAGTCAATGGCTCGTATGAACGGGGCGTATGCAATTCCAAAGTCGTTGTTCTCACTTGGCCTGTATAATCTTGGCAAGCGATACGATGTCTTTGCTCCGCGTGAAACAGTGGAAGGGGGGGGGGGGGTAACTCACGCGGGATCTTGTCGATCTCGTTGAGGAACTTGTTCTTGATCTCCTCGAAGACGTCGTTCTTGTTCATGGGCCCCTCGGACTCGGTGGAGTTGTCGGCCACCGTGGAGACGACGGGGGCGGGCGTCATCGTCATGGTGCTGGTGCCGGTGGGCTCTGCGCCCACGATGGCCTCCGGCTTCTTCTTGAACAAGTTCCACTTCATCCTGGATGGCTAGGCCACACACAGTCCCTGTGGACAGAGGACAGACAGTGATCTGTATGAGCGTGTGCACTACACTGTTCACCGTTACACACACACACACATATCCAGGTAACTGGCAAAATAAAGGAAGCACCATCATCATCAAATTGTTCAGTGACCCCTCGTGCCCTGTGGATGGGGGTATTGTCATCCTGGAAGAGACCCCTCCCATCAGGATAGAAATGCTATACCATAGGATGAAGATGATCATTCAGAATGACTTCGTATTTATTGGCGTATTTGCATTTAAAGCTTTCAACCATTTTATTTTAGTTATGCATTTGCAACTTGTCATTAATCATTTATATGCTGTTTTTCTTTTTAATGAAGTAGAGATGCAATACTGTAGAAGTATAATATTTTACAAGAGCCTATATTTTATAAGAGGCTATACGTATATTACTATCAAATTCATAAAACATATTATGGGCTTTTAGCAATTTGGTCAATCGCAACTTAATTTACAGGCGCATAAAAAATATTTTTCAATATCATTTGATGTATGAAATACAGCCTGCATGCGCTGCGAGAGGGGCCAGGCCACACTGTGATGCTTTAAACCTTGGTAGGTTTAGAGAGAACGCTCCGTTGCCAAAGTTAAATCAACAGGGTATATCTCACCGTGACATAGTAAACTAAACTTTCCCCCACTGTAGCGCGAGGCCAGCTCCAAGGGTAAGACTGATGGAAGACGAAGGAGACAGGGGGAGCTTCGCCCGTAATGGCTGCGATTTCTCTCCGCGACCTCACTAAACGACAGCGGAGGAGGGAGACGAGCGCTCCCATAACTCAACGTATCCCGATGTAACGGGAAGTTCCTTCCTGTCTCCGTTGAGGGGTGTGTCTGAATAATTTAAGAGGCGGGGTGTTACACGCGGATAAGTCTCTTTTTTTGACACTGGCTATAACTGTTAAAAGTACTCCCTTTTAGAACTTTAGCCTGTGTTACGCGAGCCGAGGCAGATTTCGGTGAGGAGAAAAATAGCCTTCTGCAAGGGGGCCGGAGATAAAAAATATGTTAATGTTCAGAACAACACACACACACATATCCAGATAACTGCCAAAACAAAGGAAACACCAACATTGCCCTCTGGCCGTGACTGCTCTCCCTCACCCTCAGCGGTCTGATCATTGTGAACGTTCACCTGCTTGTTTCACCGCTCATCGTGCAAATACAAAACAGCCTTATTAACCTCCTCACTGGCAGAAACCATTAACGTTACCATTAAGTCCCGCCTCTGCTCTGCTGTTGCTGATCATGTCAGTTTTCAATATGCTAACAGGGGGGAGGGGGTCATGCTCTGCCAACAGCCAAACCACCTGCAGCCATTTTGTGCCTGAGAGGTTCTGTTCCTGCTGGCTGGTTCTGTTTAACACCTGGATGGAAGAACCTTCCAGGAAAATGGATCGACGCCGCTGAAAGTGGTGTCGGTGGGCTAATAGGGGCGTCCTCTCTGGAACCCAGTATGGATAAAACACTGGGACCAGTGCAGCGATGGGGACCCTGTGCTAGGGGAGGTGTCAGAGGAGATGCTACACCAGGTCCAAACCCATTGGAACAGGTAGGAACTATCTTGGTGTCTTAGAGAAATTCTTTGGCTAATGCTCTAATCATCCCCTAGTTTTATTTCCTTGGAAACCATAGTCAAAATACTCATATACTCAATACACAAAATACTTGCATTAAAGGCATAATACTTTCCATTTATCTATCTATCTATTATTCTGATGATGATGATGATGATGATGATTACTATTATTATAATTGTAATAATAATAATAATAATACTAGTAGTATTAACATACAATCCATATTCATCTGAGCTGTTTACGGATTAAAAAAATTCTTTTCTTTTTTTCAAGTTTGGATATGGCAGTGACAGTCGATTAGGCATGCCAAAACAACAACAAAAACATTTTAATTTCAAGACAATTATTTCAATAGTCAGGGGGAAGGGGAGAGATAAATTGCCTGCAGACTTCAGTAATAATGGTCTGAGATTTGGCCCGATGATTTAGCTGCAAATTATTGTCAACATTATCCTTCTTCCGCTGGCTTCAGAGTCGACAGGTCGACAGGATTCAGATTTATATTGGGGGGAAGGGGGGGGAGGAGGAGGAGCCCCAGGCAGTTGAAATAAGACTCCCAGGCAATGAACACAGTCCTCTCTACCCACACAGACTGCTTACCCCAGCCACAGACAGAAGTATGTACACTCTCCAAATTTTTTTCTCACGATCAAAGAAAATGGCTCATAATTATGTAAAACAAATGAGAACACAAGTGCATTGCGTCCACTGCATAACTAACAGCGCGTACGGTATCACGAGATGGTTAAGGGGTGCGACTAGGAATTGGGATAAAATAGCCAGTGTAAACTAAAAAGATTATATAGTATGCATGATGGGAGAGCCAAATTAGCATCGACAACACACATGGATTTGCGTGTACATTCCGTATGTTATGTGGACAGGCAATGTTCGTCCCGCTCTTACAGAAGATAAGTTTTTAAAAAAAAGGCAGTTATTACCCCATAGCCGCATCAACCCTGACTTCCACGGTCGTACTAATTTGGCTCATGTCTTATTTATTCATGCTGTTTTTTATTTATCTCGCTCCTTTAGCTGATGAGGAAGGAAACAGTATGTCGTCTCCATTCTTGCGTTCGTGCCCGGGGAGCTGAATGCCTCATGTTTTGCTCACTGGAGTTATTCTGCGGCGATAACTTCGGCAGAGCTTGGACCGCGTGCCCAGCACGACAAATATCTGATAGCGGCAGCGATGTTGTTTATCTTTTATCGGCAAATAATAACTTTATAATAACACATTTATTTATAGGGCACTTTTCACAGAACATAAGTCGACCTAAGACAGTTAAAATAACACAAGCCAGTTAAAATGACAGAGATGACGTACAGTTAAGAACGAGGAATTACAAGCAAGTTTAAAAGGGGCTTTAGAGGGGACTCAAAAGTAGATCAAATCTGTGCAGCTCTGACATTCTCTGCTCTGGCAATGAATTCCAAATCAAATCAAACAGAATGTATTTGTATAGTGCTTTTCACAAAACGCTTTACAACCCAGGCCTAGACCCCCCCATAAAGCCAAGGCAGTAGTGGCATGGAAAAACTCCCTTGGTCAAAATGACAGAGAGAAACCAGCCTAAAGGTGGGGAACCTATCCTCTTCTGCCCGGCAACAAAGGTGTCCAACAAAGACCATATCAGGGCCAGTTTCACAGTTTAGGGGCCTGCGCAGAGAAGGTGTACCCTGGATCACCGAGCCGTGTCCCTTTTCGCTTTCACAGGACGGCCGCGGCTATAACCAAACACATGTGTTCTGTGTGGCTCAGTAGGTAGAGCACGGCGTTGGCAACGCTTAGGTTGTGGGTTCAATCCCCACTGGGACCACATATGCTGAAAAATGTATGCATTCACTACTGTAAGTCGGTTTGGATAAAAGCGTCTGCTAAATGGCATATATTATTAGGGCTGGCAGTGCAGTATAATGGTTAGTGAGCTGGCCTTGTAACTCAAAGGTTGCTGGTTTGATTCCCACGTAGGGCACTGCTGTTGTACCCTTGAGCAAGGTACTTAACCTGAATTGCTTCAGTAAAAAAATGTCCAGCTGTATAAATGGATTGTATGTAAAGAAATGTAAACTGTAAGTCGCTCTGGATAAGAGCGTCTGTTAAATGCCTAAAATGTAAATGTAAATGCAAACACGGCCAAAACACACCGGCTCAGTTTATACCTATCCCCCCACGCTCGGAGCAGTGTGTGGGACCAGATGAGGTCAAATCAAGCCCCTGGGCTCAGCATTACAATCGGGGTCAAACGGAGGGGCTCCTATCAACACAGCGTATCCATAGCGACACTCACGAGAGCAGAGAGCATGGCCAGCATCATGTAGAATTGACGGCCGACAGTAAACCTCGGTTATCGGTGAGGGCTGAGCACAACGTGCTGAGCAGTGGTGTCACAGTGGGAAGATTCTCGGGCGAGAGACTTATCCCTCTCTCCGACACCCCCTCCGAGTGAAAAGAGCAGAGCTTTAATTGAATTCAAGTTTAGAGAAACGTTGCCACCACACTTTTTTTGATTTAGTCTGATTCCGGGCGCCCGATGAAGGCCCTCCGGACAAGAGATGTTTTTTTGCTCTTTTATGGCGGCCATTACGTCGGGTTTTACGAGCCACACTCACTCCGAGTCGCTCCGAGTCACAATTTTAAACATGGGGAACAAAAGTCCATTAAATCACATGAATAAAATATTATGTCATTTTTCTGTGTTTTTTTTGTTTGTATTTAAAAAAAATGTATTTCCGCTGCTCTACCACATCCCTCTCTTTACCCGGCACTCACCGTCTCTCAGGCCACAAAAAGAAAAACGGAGAATGAGTTGGCTTTAAGACAGTATCCTCCGACACTATCCTCCTTCAAAACACTGCTCAAAACCCTACCTATTCACCACGGCCTACCACTGACACCTCTCCCGTTTCCCACTGTATAATGTTTCAAGTCGTTCATGTGTTGATTGATGTCGATGTCATCCTTGTGTTTCATCTATTTGCATGTATTATTATTGTATTTTTATTAGTATTATAATTCTTTTTTTATTTTTTATTATACCCCGATTGTAATTCCTGTGTTGCTTTTATTGACTTTTATGTAAGGTGAACTTTGGTGTCAAAAATGGTGCCAGTCAAATATATACTATATTACATTATAAAGACAATGCATCCCCCGAGCCGGGCAGAGGAAGAGGGAATAATGGCAAGTTCTGTTTTCAGGGAGCGGCCCCCGGCTCTCGGATTCGTTTTATTCTCGGAATCCCGTGCGGACTGCGTGCCCAGCCGGTCGTTAGTTAACGTCAGCTGACGCCTCCCATGCCGGGAGGGGTGCTCCGTCTCCAACCGCGATTAGGAATTGAGGCCGCCGAGGAATGTCTGAGTGTCTGAAAACCACACGCAAGCAAAGTGCGATCCCATTCGTCCGCTTACAATTTGTAAGTGCTCCAATAGGCTACCGCTTGCGGCAACCAAATGCACAATCGGCTGGAAATGAGCCTGTTTACTGCCAAAATTAAGGCAACACTTCAGTAAATGAGGCATCCTTTAAACGGGTGCAGTACCACGAGTGTTCCTTGGGGGATTCCCAGTCGGTAACAGCCGGTACTGGCCCAGGCAAGGGTGGTTTGAGTCCCCCCCATCCCCCAAGGTTACCAAAGTTTTACCTTTATTTTGGCGGTCACCCGTATTATGACAAAGAGAACACACAAATGTGTACGGAAGATTAAGCATATTATGAGACTGCTCGAGAAGCAGTTCAGTATTACTGAAGCTGATTGCGAGAGGCATTAAATATTAATGCATTTGGACCTATGAGAAATGGAGATGGACCAAACGCGCAATCCAATCAGGGAGGCCTTTCACCGGCCGCGGTTGATGGGCATTGATTGTGTGGCTGGATGAGGCAGGGCAGAGTAATGGGCAGGCTGGCGATGCTGCCACGGTGGGACGCTGAGTGGCGCAGCGTGATGGAGGTGCCATTAACAGGCTTGTGTATCGGCCCGGCGGTATGTCACACTGTGAGCTGGCGCGCGCGTGTTGGCATCGCTCGAGGTGAGGGGTGAGGCGTGACACAGATTTGGGCTTCTACATTTCACACACACACACACACACACACACACACACACACACACACACACACACACACACACACACATACCCAGATAGATACACAGACACACACACACACACACACACACACACACATATATTTACAGATACGTGCACACACATTCCACATTCTGTCAGACACACACATACACACACATGCACAGATACATGCACCCACACTCACACTTGCTGTCATACACACATACAATACGCAAGCAAGTACACCCACACACGCACGCACTCACACGCACAGATAAATGCACACACATACACACAAAAACATACACACACGCACAGATACATGCACACACACTCACACTTGCTGTCATACACACACATGCATACAATATGCAAACATGTACACATCCACACACACACACACACTGATGGCTCTGCTGCATCAGAGAAAAAAAACAAACAGTTTTACTGTTTACAGTTTTACTTCAGATCTGTCCCCAAAAATATCCCAGAATGCTCCAGAATGCCCTCCACTGCATTCAGATAAAACGCGCTGCTGTGTAGGACCTGCAACTTCCCATGGCAATGATGTTTCGAGTGAGATCAGGCCTGCACCCCCACACCTATCAACAGTAATTGGATTGGATCTATATTTCTGTGTGTGTATGTGTGTTTGTCTGCATGCTCATGTGTGTGTTTGTGCATTTTAATGTGTGATTTGTGTGTGTGTGCGCACGTGTATGTGTGCACACGTGTATGTGCATTTGGGCAGAGATTATTGCAGTGTCTTGTGCTCTGTGTGTGTGTGTGTGTGTGTGTGTGTGTGTGTGTGTGTGTGTGTGTGTGTGTGTGTGTGTGTGTGTGTGTGCACGTGTAAATGTGTTTGGGCAGAGAGTATTGCAGTGTCTTGCGCTCTGCGGCTGCCGCAGTACGAGGAGGAAAAGGAAGCCCAGACACTCGCTTGATTTATTCATTGGGAACAGAAGGTGCGGCCAGGAAGCTCGTGTTTTGAGTTGTTGGGAACGGTGAACAATGTTTATCTGGAACAACTCCGTAGTGCTTCCTGCCACTAAATCAATATCGGCAGTGACTGCGTACAAAGCCGCTCTGTCGAGGATGTCTGGCGTGAACACCCTGGGCATTGTGGTGCCCGAGACTGCCTGTCTGAGTCGTGCGGACAGGTTTGGGGCCATGCGAGCTCATCCGCTTTGTCACTTAAACCACCACGGCCCCTTGCTAGCATCGCACTTCCCGTCGTTCACAGTGAAAACTGACAGCACCGATCCCTCTTTAATATCATTATATTATGGCAGAGTAGTGTAATGGTTAGGGAGCTGGGCTTGTAACTCAGAAGTTGCAGGTTCAATTCCCAGGTGGGGCACTGCTGTTGTACCCTTGAGCAAGGTACTTAACCTGAATTGCTTCAGTAAAATATCCAGCTGTATAAATGGATTGTATGTAAAGAAATGTAAACTGTGTACGTCGCTCTGAATAAGATGTAAATGTAAAATGTAAATATAAAATATATTATATAATATATTCCATTTAGCAGACGCTTTTATCCAAAGCGACATACAGTAGTGAACTCTTACATTATGTGGTCTTAATGGGAATTGAACCCACAACCTAAGCGTTGCCAACGCCATGCTCTACCTACCGAGCCACACAGAACCTCTTTCGTACCTGAGTGCAAAATCCGCGGCACAGACAGAACGTAGGAAATGAATGACATGCATGCATTTTCCTAGAAATGGTGGTATTCTTTCCACAGCTCCACAGAAATTAAGTCAGGTGAGTGCGGCGCGTGATAAAGCGGTCCGGTACAGTGTTGTAACAAACAGCCGTGGAGTGAATAGGAAATGACCGTGAACCGTGAACCATGAACCATAAACATGCGTGTTCTCCTGGTTGGGAAACAAAGCCCTTTCTGAAGCGCACGCTTACGCGCGATGTAAGCTGTAGTACCCGTAATACGATGCCGTTGGTTTTTTGCAGACTGCAGGCAATCGAAGCAGAAATGGCAGACACAGGACAAACACGGGAGCGGAGCCCCCAAGCTCCCTGCAGAGGCTCTATAGGCACCATGTCATTGCGCTGATGAACTTTTACAGCGTGTTGTTATCTCGGGACTGAGCCACCATGTGAAGCGCACGGCTGTTTTATCTGTTCATTTCTGTGGTTTATGGCGCTGCACTCTTCCTATTCAAAAATGCACATTAAGGAGCTACTGTGTATTACCAATATACTCACCTTCTCTCTTCTATTACCGAATAATGGCTCACTCTTCTCATTATCTCTCTCTCTCTCTCTCTCTCTCTCCACACCCACCTTCCCTCCTCTATCCCCAATCCCATCCTCCCTTTCAGTCTGTCCTTGCACACATCCCCCCCTCTCTCTCTCTCTCTCTCTCTCTCTCTTTCATTGCTTATGCACAAGTTCTAGAAGCAAGCAAACAGAACAGACAGATAACTTTACTGAATCAACATTGCACTGGTGGTCTGGCGATGTTGCAATTGTTTGTGCCATTGATCAAACACAACCAATAGAACTGAATTGCACATATACGACTACTGCATGTGTTATAATGTAAGTTGATTATTATTTTTAGCAGTAGCAGTAAGTAATACTTTAATATGTGCCGTAGTTATGAATTCTTATTCAGGTGACAACGTTTTTTCTGTTAAAAACCTGATGAATTATGCTGTTATTGTTCAGGTAACTGCCAAAATAAAGGCAGCACTTTGGTAATACGATGGGGGCAGGGCAGGGCACTGAAATGCACCTGGCCCACATGTGTGTGTGTGTGTGTAGTAGAGACACTAAGTGTTCCATTAATGTATTCTCTTTCCCTTCTGACAACAGAATGGGGACTGTCCTTCTCACGCACACCACAGGGCACTAGCAGGGATGCAATCAACTGAGAACATTTTCACTTCGTAACAAATTAATTAAATTCTACAAATTTAATCATAATTGTCTGATTGATCCCCCCTCCCTCCCTAAACACGGCAAGATGGGCCCTGGGTCATTCATTTAATTTTTCCCCTTTTAACAGATAGGGCATTGCTCTCAGAATCGTGTGAGAAGAAAGTAAACACGTTGACTGCACTACAGTAGAAGGGTGTACGGGTGATCTGAGTTTGAGATTTCAGTTAGTTAGTCATGAGAGAGATTTCAATATAGCTGGTGATATCCATCCTCCGAGGTGAGGTATTCTTCAGAGAATAAAATGTACAAGGGAAGATAAGGCATATGATTCTGCCCCCCTCTTCAGACCTAATGTCTTGCCTCAGTATCAACGGTGCCGAGCAGACTCTGCATCTCCTAATTAAGTGGGCTACGCCGGTCAAGGACGAGGACTTCAGAAGTGAAGTCGGAGTGGAAGCCGCTCGAAGATGCTTATGGGGCCGGCAGCTTCCATAATTACCCTGCCTCTGTGAAACAACACAGTTAGCTCCCTTACAATTGCATATCGGATAATTGCATACTCCATTTTGCCACCTAATGACATTGCATCGCAGTAGCTCTGACCAAATGCAGTTATTGGGAGTCAACATGTCTTACAACACACATACGCACACACACACACACACATACAAAATTATGTCATGTGCCATAATACTTAAACAGAATTCCTTAAAAAGGAATTAAAAGACAATGAGAAGCACTTTTCGGCCCTTTTCCCGTGGGCTAAACAACAGCGCAGATGAGGGCAGCCTGGGCTGAGAGGAGATATCCAATAATGGAGGCTCCACTGCCCGGCAGCCTTGTCGCAGTGCATTGTGGGAGGGAGTGCTACACTTCCTTGTCCTGATTAGTAGGCCAGTCAGCTCTTTCCATTAATAAGCTGGGGAGAGTGAGCAATCACAGTGCAGCTGTTCCACTACACCGCAACAAGCGTCCTGACAACAGATCATTAACGGCACGCGACCGGATGGCCCGAGGCCTTCGTTTCTCTCCGGCCTGGACAACTTCGACCTCCTTTTCCGCTGCGCCCAGCTGGTCGCCAGGGCACCGCGGCTGGCGCCACGATGGCATCGCTACGCAGCGCGTTACTCCAGTCCCCCCATCTCTCCGAGCTCTACCCTCCGCTTTACCGCCAATAGCCCAAAAGCCGGGGAGGACGATTGTTTCCACTCTATTTGTGTATTGATTGGCACCACTTTGGCGTTTTGATTAAGAAAGTGGTGCCTTGCTTTTATGGGTTAGAGGAGGGGGGTGGAAGGGGTATTCAGGCGGCAAATTAAAGAATTGGACTGTGCGCGCGCCGTGGAAGAGGGAAAAGAGAAGGAGGAGAAGAAAGGGTCTGCGAGATCCACTTGTGACTTGCGTCGGGCCGGCGAACGGCGGAGATTGACGGCTGCAGCAGCTGCTGAGCATCACGGGCCGGCCGGGCGCTTGTCTCGGCATTTAGAGTGGCTCGGAGGTGATTTAGCGCAACGTCGCGCAAGAGCGGCTCCCCCAATGTCCGCGGTCTCAAATTGGAAATCGGGGGAGAAATTTCTGTCAAGGTGCTGGTCGGAACATTCCGGATCCTGATGGCAGGGCAGTCCCCAGAGCCTCCGGGTGGACAGACACACACACACACACACACACACACAAACACACATGGGTGTAGCGATGAAATCTTTAAAATCAGTAGAGGGGTAAAGCAGGTAGGAGTCTCATATTAATGTGAGCATTAAGTCATAATATAAATGGGCCATTAAAATGTTAATGTTAAATGAATAATTAGGTTAATTATCAATTAAATAAAAACCTGAAGGTTTTAATTACACCTTTAAATAGAGTTTACAGCAGCGTCAGAATTTGAAAGGAATCACTTTCCTGTGGACCCTGTCTTTATAAACGGTGTCTCTGGATCTATGCTTACTATAAAACAATGTCAACCTTGACAGAGGGGTGATGGGGTTTCACAGCGGGATGGCTGAATGCCAACATGTCCTCTGTCTGTATTTTGAAATTAACCCCTCAAATA
>JAINUG010000284.1:0-107500 GCA_029706075.1 Aldrovandia affinis | reverse complement strand
CTGGCACAACCAGAGAGGCGACGGGAAAAATTACGCCACGCGTCTAAACTTTCCCCAGCCGTGTGATGCCGTTAAATCCATTAAGGCGCTACGCTCAACTCGGGCAAGCGACGGTTTGCGATTACTTTAACATCTTAGAAGTTCTTAGAAAGTCCCCTTCGTACACTTTGTTTTGTATCAAAGTGGGGGTTCACGCAGAGAAGCGTGCGCCAGACTGCGTGGGGGTGGCCCGGTGTCCCATCGAAAGCGTCTCATCGTGTCCCACAGCACAGCTCCAGATGGTCCGTTTATAAATGGACTTGTCTCGAGAACAATGGGAGAGGGCAATGGATTGGCGTATGCAACGAATTCGCTAATTGAGCCACAGGAGTAATTGGTAGAAACAAAAACTGCATACACACCGGCCCTCCAGGAACGGAATTACCCACCACTGTTCTAGAGCGATGTGGGTTCAGCTGTTATTTAGACGCAGGGGTGTCAAACTCATTCCATCGAGGGCCGAGTGTGTGCAGGTTTCTGCAATTGTTCCTGGGCTGTCATCAGCGGAGCAAAGGGCTCAGGGTTTCCATTCGTGGTGATGGTTGGGGGTAATTTACAGCAGGCTCCATGGCCGCTCTTAAATATGCTCTCCCCCCATGCCAATCACTAATCACGCTGACAAACAAAAAGGTAGTGGTTCGATCCTCCGTAACAAGGATGGAAGTCTACAGAGATTCTGCGGGAGAGACAGTGAGGAATAGAGTCCATGGGATCGAATGGCTTCTGTTTCTGCGTGGATGACCGGCCAGATGGGAAACAATGGCAGCTGGAATTCTGATGCAATTTTCCAGTGGATTGCATACCTTTCACGTCATCGTATCTTGGCGTTTCGCATAAGTGCAGTGAGCTTTGACTTTCGATACAGAGGGCTGTTTCAACACAAGGCCAGCTTTTCAGGGAGAGGTGAAACCATGCGCAAGGACATCTCATTCTGCTCAAGTGAAAACATTCAGATTCAAATATCACCATTTGATTTCAGTCCAAAGAGTGTTACGTATTGGAGTCATTGGGGCGGCAGTGTAGTGTAATGGTTAGGGAACTGGTCTTGTAACTCAGAGGTTGCTGGTTTGATTCCCAGGTGGAGCACTGCCATTGTACCCTTGAGCAAGGTTCTTGAATTGCTTCAGTAAAATATCCAGCTGTATAAATGGATTGTATGTAAAGAAATATAAACTGTGTAAGTCGCTCTGGATAGGATCGTCTGCTAAATGCCTAAAATGTCAATGTAAATGTCAACAGCCAAGATTACACCATTTCTCTGTGAAAATGAAGAAGTCAATAATCACTGCTAAAAGAAAGGACACATCAACATAAAGTGCCTTAATAGGGCTGCAACCCAACCATCATATCCCTCTTTGTGAAGTTCCTGACACTGATCTTGATTAAACCGCCTGCAAAGTTGCTCATCTGTTTTGCCTTACATCTCAAACCAATGCACGGACATCACGGTTGAAGAGTATACTCTTTCTTCCACAGTTGCCTCTAGTTGATGTCTTCCATGCCAACATCACCTTTTTAATATAATAATTACTACACAGGATACCTGTTGATAGGCCTTGTTGATAGGTGATAAACTTCACCACACTATACAACTCACAATTCAATTAAAATTAAGGGCTGGTTTATTACATTACCATGATAAAACAAAGACAAAATATTCATCATCAACATCAAACAGACATAGGCTTACTACTTTAACAAACTTTCAATCCTAGACATTCAAATGACATATGGCATCACAAGAGGCAGCCCAGGGGAATGGTTGCCTGTCCCTTTAAATCGTATGATCCACTAGAGCCATAGAAACTACAACTCCCATCAGCCTGTAGTCCCACCCCTGGCCACCAGCTGCATAGAATGAAGCAATTGGGACTGCTGACAGCTGACTCCAATTGTGGACTGCATAAAAATAACTGATTGTGCCACATTGAGGGAAGGTTGGAGGGCAGCAAGCCATGCTGCAGGCATTATGCACTGAGTTGTTTAAGTTATGGTTGGTTTTGACAAGATTCTTTCATTGTAAAATTATTGACTTTACTTCGTATTAGAGAGCTAATTTGTTAGATTTGTGTTTCGTCTGCCTTTCTTTGATTACCTACACCCTCTGAAAAGGTCCTGTGTGTCACCCACCTCCAGTGACACTGCACAGGTAACAACCACGAAAGGGATGAAATGGAAGAAAATTATACCAAACCAAGTGTCTCTCTACAAAATGCAGACACGCGCAGCCAGGAACAAAGTAAAATGAGTCAAAGTAAACAAGCCCAGGTGTATGCCAGGACCAGATCTCCCCAGAATGCAGGAATGTGTAGAATCACACCCTATCATTGCCAGACTGAACTCTCAAGCCATCAACAGGTCACACTGAGTGGTTGAGAAGGGGGGTAGCCCCCTCTATCTTGCCCATGTGTGCTTTATTTACGGGTCACTTACTAGCACAAGACATCTTTTGAAAGGTCATCTTTGAAATGATCATGGTTAGCATCATGGTGACACCAAATATCGATAGGGCCTGGGGAAAACAGTTTGGTTTATAGAGCAGGAGTTGGCAAGGAGGGCCGTATCCGTTTCTGGATTTCATGCCAACTTCTGCTCAATTATTTAATTAGCCCAATTTACGTGATCTGACATTTTAGCTACATTTATTGATAAGCCCATCAATGACAGCTGAAGACTGTTCTTGTATTCCCATATGAAACATGTTACTGCGGTCTAATCTACAAGTGAACCAGGATTGGCATATGCAACTAATTAGCTAATTGAGCCACAGGGGTAATTGGTAGAAACAAAAAACTGCATACACACCGGCCCACCAGGAACGGAATTGCCCACCACTTTTCTAGAGAGATGTGGGTTCAGCTGTTATTTAGACGCAGGGGTGTCAAACTCATTCCATCGAGGGCCGAGTGTGTGCAGGTTTCTGTTGTAACCAATGCATTACACCAGGTGATTTCAATTAGGTTCCCTCCTTAGTTGAAGAAGTGAGCTAATTAGTGAAATCACCTGGTGTAGTGCATTGGTTGCAACAAAAACCTGCATACACTCGGCCCTCGATGGATGGATGTTTGACACCTGTGATTTAGAGAAACATAATATGCTCAGGCAAATAATATCGCCAGCATGTGACAAGGCCAATCGTGACACACGGACCTCCGCTTTTCTCTGGTATGCCTGACACATAATTTCCAGCAGAATCCCCAACATTGTGGTGGGTGACATAATGGGCACACAGTGTGCTGATCCAATATGGACCACCAAAGCCACATACCTTACTGCCCTGGTTTCATTCGAGGAGTAACACAACCTGTCAGTGATGACACCAGCGAGGCCCACATTTGCATTCGGTCAATCAGTGTTACGATGGAGATTGAGATTTAGGTTAGGCCAGGCCACAACCCCTCTCCTTGCCTGCACAGGATCATAAAATTCATTTTCATATGTGAACCTAAGCATGATAGGAAATGAAATCAGGAACCACACCTGTGTGGAAGCACCTGCTTTGAATATACTTTGTGTACCTCATTTACTTTAAAGTGTTTCCTTTATTTTGGCACTTACCTGCATATACATATGGATATAAAAAATATAGACCATAATGGAATATGGCCTCCTCAGACATCTGTGTGATTAAATGCCATAAAATAATGATTTGCCCGCATCCACAACAGACTCTGTTTTGATGGTTCTGCGATGGGCACCAACCAAGTCTGCTGGCATGTTCAGATTGGTGCGAGATTAGAGCAGATTAAAGACGCGCTGATGCAGTCTGATCACTAGACATGTTCATACGGCTCTCCCTATGACTGATTTACGCAGCGTCTAACCAGAGTCCTGAGCTGCACTCACTTTGATGCAGTGTGCGTGGTGAAGGTGACTCCTCTCTCTCTCTCGGGCGCTCCGTATACGAGCTGGGGGTGACGATCGGGCCAAACTGGGAGATGGAGTTTGGAGAGAGTTCTATAAAGTGGACAGCGTGTCCCCTGCCCTGCGGCTTGGGGACAAATCAAGGTGCTTCGTGACGTTATAAATCTGGACCCTGTGCATTTTCCAAACGAAGAGACCAAGAGAGAAAGAGACAGGGAGACAGAGAGAGAAGAACATACATCTTTCTCTGCTGAAGCCCAGAATTGATGTGTTCAATTAAAAACAGAATGCATTAAAAAATTCACCGTAATATCTCGTCACGACTGATAGGGCGATGCGGCGGGTAAATGTTTTCCGCGGTTAAGGGAGGAAACGCAGTCAGCGCGCCCGTAAAAGATCTCGATGCCGAGTCACGCCAAGATGGAGCCTTTCTCTCCTGTTTTAACATTAAATGATAATGAATTATCGGCGAGTAAGGCCTGGAGGATATAGAACCTGAGACCGCTGTGAGCGCGAGCTCCACACTCCGGTTTGTCAGCGCAGTCGTCCACACCAGCCCGAACTCACCTCAAACTTGACTTTCATAGGGCTCCCGCCGTTTCTGCAGCAGCACAAGCCGACAGGAAGCAATCGGCTCCAAACCCAGATAATGAAGGATATTACACAACCTCATAACGAGTGTGTAATCTGCAACACAATTATGATTTCCACTGATAAGGCGCGAGCGCTGGAGTCTGCGGTGGTCGGGTTTCATTCGCCTGGCTCACCGTCTCCCTTTCCCTTCGTAAGTAAACGTTAACGTTTCGCCAGAGTGTTACTGCGAAATCTTCCGGCGAGCTTCCGAAAGTGGAAAAAATCGTTACACACAATCATTAGGCCTTCTTTATAAGCGTCATCATCGCTTTGATGTTCTGCTTTTACAGTTATTATGCTTAGCCAGAACGATTCCTACGAAAGGCCTCAGACTCTAGTCTGGAGTAAAATTATAATTAGTGTCACTCAGCAACTGCAGTCAGCAGAAAACTCTCTGTCTTTGTGGGACAGATGTCTGGCGGAAATTCTAAAACTCTTCATTTCATTAATTCAAGACATGCGCACAGGCACACACACACACACACACACACTTATGAAAGGGCTAACCATACACATGTTGCACATGGGACCATGCGAAATTCCTCCATTCTCTCATTAACAGGCAGTTCTGGCCTTCAACGCCAAGAGGTCCACGGAGGATTTGTTAAGCCCTCCTGAAGCTACTTGTTAAGCCATCAAAAACTAAAATGTGAAAATGAGTGGGATGATATTTTTAAAGTGCATTAGCATAAAAACAATTGAAAGCAAAATTGGAAACCTTTTTTTTTGGTGTATAGCCTATGGGCAAAATAAAATATAAAGGACAAAATTGTTCCTAATAGCACATAGCCTAGATTTTTTCCCCCAATTAAGCTAAGGGGACACAATATTTTATGTTTTGTTGTTGAATGTAATTATTGTCAGAAAATGTGTGCTGTTTCTTCAGTCATGGACTGTCGCAGCAGTGCAAAAACATCCAAAGGAGGAAACCCAAAAAACGTTGACAACTGATAAATATTGCTTCACCACTGGTGTCAGATTACGAAGTAATTGGCCTGTTTCAGAACTCTTCAGAAATTGCGCAGCTGCCTCTCGTTGTGGCGTGTTTACGCCCAGTCCTGATTTACAGTCACCGGCAAAGCCGACGTTCACCGCGCGAGGTTGTCAAACAAACCAAAAACGAATGAGGGCGGGGGTGACGCCTCGAAACAGTTCCTGCCTGTTCGGTATTTTGGAAAGGCTGTTTTTCCCATTAATGACGCGGTAATGGAATATGACAAACCCACGGCCAGCTCTTTAAAGGGCTCGCGATGCAAACGCGAGCGGGGCTGTAAATCGCGGGACCCCGGGAGAGAGACCATCTGTCTCAGTTTGGAGGAGCAATTTTCAAGGCAGCAACAGAATGGGCAGGGAGGACAATTGGACAGAATTGGGTTACAAGGGCTGACTAAACCGCAGTCGCATACGCGTGAGCCAAGGTCCCGAGGCTCTAGTTCACCAATCAACGGACAAACTGGACAGGTTTTGCACATTGCAGAGACGCACTGCAAAGGCTTCTTAGGTTCTATAAAAAAAAGGTTAATATACGGGTAACTGCCAGAATAAAGGAAACACTTCAGTAAATGAAGAATTCTGGAGGCTCTGTTATAGCCATTTACCTTTATTTTTTATGTTTTATTTAACCTTTATTTATACAGGTAATCTCATTGAGACACAGGGTCTCATTCTCAAGAGAGACCTGGTCAGACCTTGCCCTCTCAGGGGTTGAGTGGGCCTAAACCATGCCAGACAGATGCAGTCCACACATTAAATACAAAGCCATTCTGAGTCATCACCTTCATGCTATTGTGAAGCGTTTTTACCCTGATGGGAGTGGTCTCTTCCAGGATGAAAATGCTTCATCCACAGGGCACGAGTGGTCACTGAATGGTTTGATGAGCATGAAAATGATGTAAACCATATGCAATGGCCAGATTCTGGAGTGGCGCCTGAGACACTGTGTTTTCCACCACCATCAAAAAAACAACAACTAAATGATGGAATTACTCATGAAAGAATGGTGTGGCATCCCTCCAATAGAGGTTGAGACGCATAGAATCTATGCCAAGACGCATTGAAGCTGTTCTGGTGACTCATTGTGGCCCAGCGCCCTATTAAGACACTTTATGTTGGTGTTTCCTTTATTTGGGCAGTTACCTGCAGCTTTAACTAAGAGCTTTGAAATTTGAACTGTGAAACTTGAAGGAAAAAATGAATTATTAAGAACTGAGGTCTATTCCTGGTTGAGTTACATCAAAGATTGAATAGCAGATTCGTGCACTGTCATGCAGTGTCCCCCATACATACGTTGCCGTGACGGGGTTTGGCTCTGCATTGCACATGATAAGTGACACAACGAGCAACACCAATCAGTGCATGCTGAGTTGTTTTTACCTGGTAGCCTCGCCACCGAACAGGAAGCGAGTCACCTGACACGACGTGTGCCCATAGGAGGTTCCTGTTGGCTCAGTCGATTTGCCACGCCACTCTAGCGGCACGCGTGTCAACACAGTTCAAGCGCTTCCAATTTTCCGAGCATGCAGTGCCTCTGGCACCGAAAAGTGATTTCCAAAGGGTTTGATTTCCCCAGTGACCCCCTGCAATCCCCGATGACAGCCAAGTGGGCTGCCGGCCTCCGGGGCGCTGTGTCCCCCTCTGCTTTGACACCCGCGCCTGCCATGAGAATTCACTTTGAAATGAAACCGTTCTTGTTATTATTTTTTATTTGTTTTGCTCCTTGCCTCAGGGTTAGCTATTACAGCCTCTTCACCTGACAACCATTTATCATAGAAAAAAAGAGGCTCATGTGTAATTTTCTGTGTTGAGGTACGATTTTAAAATATCAACATATGATATTCGGCAAATGGGGGATGATTTATGCTGTCGGCAAGGCAAAAAGTGTCGCTGTCACACATTATCATACTCAGATCAATGACAACCAATCTGCAGTCGCCTGCATGTGCTCACTGGAATGAGCAATGAAAATGACAATCTTTTTTTTTTAACCAATCATATCCACTCCCCAAAAGAATGTCAGTTTGTCAGTGAATCGCATATAATCTTTTGAAATGCGTAATGGAAAGAAATCTTTAATATTTAGACAGGCTCTCTTTATGATGCAAACACAAGAACTGCAACCAACATTGTACAAGTGGAAAAAAAATAACAAAATTGAAAGCGCACTTCTCAGTTTTCACAGGTGCTGGATCAAAAAATAGAATCATGGCATTCAGCAAAATGTCTGCACGCTGTTTAAATTCTCTTTATTAGAAGAACCTGTTTTGACCCCAGCGGTCAACATGAAGAAGACCACTCTGTGTCAAAACGTCCATTGTACGAATCAACCGCAAAATGACAAAGCCCTGAAAACAGACCAAAGTATAAAAATCTGGTACTGCTCACATTTTGGCGTAAGCTGATAACCGTGCGGGTAACGTGACCTCTCGGTTCCGATGCCGACGATCGATTGGCTCTGATTACGCGGAACAATGGGGAAACCTCCCAAGGGACTCCGCCCGCACGTTTTCAATCTGCTCCCGTTGCAAATGAACGTGTCACTTCGGAAAACGGTGGCTGTTTCGTGGGGCGAGCCATGCAAAACAGCTAATTTCCGAGGGAAATGGAAATGGGAAACGCCTCGCCCACTAAAATTCAATAATAAAAAAAATTATAATAATGACTAAAAGAAATATGAGCATATGCAATAATATTCATCTTGGAACATAGATGCAGATCCATTCCTTCACTAATAAATAATACATGTTTCATTACTTACTAATTTTTTTTTTGTGTGTTTGTTCTATGTAAGCCAGGGTTGAGCAGGTAATAAAGTAGTACCACATTTCCATTTTGAGTGTTTATCCACCAATGGCCGGTAGTAATCAGCATGGCAAGCTGGCAACGTAAATGATAAAAGTCCATCAATAATTCAAAACAATGAACATTAACCTAGAAACATACATATTTTACAATGTATTTACCAGAAAAATTATTACTTGCTCAACAGCTATGAAAATGTATTCTGAGCAATTGAACAAATGACTTGATACCTACACCTAGGCAGGTCTATTAACTGACCATCCCTTAAAACGACTCCCAGTTCATTCCAGGGGAGCCACAGGGCGTGTCCTCGGGCTCTATAGCCTGTGAGCTTGAAACGTAGGAGGATAAAAGTGCTCCTAAACGACTGACGTCTCGAACCTAATCCCGAATACTTCATCTACGATGAAGTGTGCAATTTAGTACCAGGATCACACATCTTCGGTTGTCACCGCGTGGAATGTACACCGCACCTACTGCATCGAATGTGACGGCATCACCTGCACAATCACCGCACACTCAGCGTGATCATTCTCATCACTATTTCAAGATCGGTGTAAAGTCGAGGTTGAAACCCGACTCCCTTTCTTTTAACACGACGATTCAATTAAACTACAATCTCCATGATGCAATTCAAACAATTTCTTGTGGAGTAAATTGTAAAAAAAAAAAAGATAATGCTACCACATGCCATCAAGCCACAGATAGGGTAATACTCATTTGACGAACAAAACGCTCAGAGACGGGCAGCGGATAAGCAGCACTTTAAAGGGCTGAAGTTTGAGCCTCCGCTGCACATAAACACGACTCTGCTCAGAGCGCCGTGCCCCACCAGGAGCGGTAACCGCACACCCACTCCACTGCGGGATGCCTCGCTCTCTCGGTGTCGAAGGGAAAGGGAGAGACGCCGGAGAGCGAGAGGTTTGCCCTTGGAGCACGTCCTGGCGAGCCCTGCCCGCATGCGCGCCCCCGTCCCGTGGGAATCTCTCGGGATAGAGTGACATGGGGATCCCCGAGCAACCCCCTCTCTACTCGGCTATCACCACAACAATGAGCCACACACTTGGCTTTCCTCCTTCCTGTCCTGGGGCGGGGGGGGGGGGGGGGGATCTTCCTGAACTACGTGGGGGAACCTGGGGCCGTATGTACAAAGATTCTAAGAGTAGGAGTGCTGATCTAGGATCAGGTTTTCTCCTGTCCATATCCTAACCATATCCAGCTAAGCGGCTAAACTGATCCTAGATCAGCATTCCTACTCTTAGAATCTTTGTACATACGGCCCCATGTTTCCAGGTACATACACACAGGCTAGGCTGGTGGTCTCTTCTGCCCTTCCTTTTGGTTTTCCTGCTGTTCTCCCCCCTCTCAGATCTGGAGGAAGGGTGGGGGGCTAAACTGGGGACCCCCGTGGGCACTGACAGCAGCTGGCAGAGGGGAGGGTGGGTGTGGAGGGGGGCTGCCCACCTCCCGCTCTCCTGGAAAGGCCCACATGTAGCGAAGCAGAGCAACGCCACCACAGGGCTGAGCACCAACGCAGGACCTGCTGATCGTGCGAGTCTAAACGCGCGGCCACTCGAAGCACCGCCACTTTGAGCGGCCGCCAAAAAACCCACTCTGCTCGATAATAAAGTGTTAAAATAACATGCTTAAATCCTTTATCCCTCCCGCCCCCCCCCCCCAAAAAAACCCACCTAACCTCAGTGGCTATTCTACAAATCGTACCCGTATGTGTGTGAAAGGGAATGCAAATCACCTCACAAACAAGAGCAAATCACAACATGGACATGGTAAAGTATATAGAGTATAGAACAAAATCCCAAATCTCCAACACTGTACAAGTGCATAAAATATCCACCAACCTCAGCTTCCAAAACTAGGTTCTCAGCAATTGTACAGTTTGTATAGCAGGCCAAAGTACTCCTACGGTTTCTTAGCATGCCAAAAAAACGAAAACAAACTAAGCAAGAAGGAGCCCCTGGCCTGACCTCCCAGAAACACTGTCTCCAGTTCTGCCCAGCTCAGGACTGTACAATCGCAGCATGCCATAATCCACAAACTCACTTCTGCCCGGGTCCACAAAGCGTTAAATCTAAGGGTAGGGGGATAGAGGGGGTTGGCAGGAAGTCTGCGGAGGTGCGTTTTCAGCCTTACCGGTGAGATCTCCTCTGTCCTATTTCCCTGCAGTGGGCCGACCCATCCAACAGCGAGGCACTTAGGGTTAATGTTTTATCGCCGTAGTAACGTCCCCCGATTGCTCTCCCATCAGCCTCAGAAACTGCAGTCCTATCCTCGCTCTCCTCCACTGCAGCAGTGCTCGCTCTCCTGTACACACACTCATCTCTCTCTCTCTCTCTCCCACACTTCCCCCTCCCTTTCTCTATCCCTCAGTCCCCTCCTCCCTTTCTCCCTTTCACTCTGTCCCTGCACACACACACACACACACACACCTCTCTCCCCCTCTCTCCCTCTCCCTCTCTCTCTCTCTCGTTCTCTCTCTCTCTCCTGATTTGCGATGCTGCTCACACAGTGCTGCATGCAGCACTCTACACCCCGGACCAAAATCCAAGGGCAGTCCTGAAGGATCGATACGCGAAATCTGCCAAAGCTCTTATCTCCACCCCGGTCCGAGGAGGGACACTCCTCCAAAAAAAAAAAAAAAGAGTGTCAGAGGAGGGAGGATGAAAGAGAGTAGAGAGGATGACCGATACAACATTTAAAAAGGGAGAAGGAGAGAGGGAGAGATGGAGGGAAGCGCGACTGGACCCGCACGCACTGCAGCGAGCGAGGCCAGGCCCTCCAGAAGAGGCCGCCGTGGGCCGCCGTGCAGCCCGTTACAGACGCTGCGCCAGGTGTTTCATAACCACCGGGGGCCCGGTCCAACTTCGGCTCACAGCCGGCATCACTCCCCGTCTCAGCGACGCCCCCTGCAGGCCTATACCTTTTAATATACGCCATTTAATAATATGTGCCATTTAGCAGACGCTTTTATCCAAAAGATTATTTTTCAGTATATGTGGTCCCGATGGGAATCAAACGCACAACCTAAGAATTGTCAGCACCATGCTGTAGCCACACAGAACCACAGTTTTAAAACCCCACCGCATTGGTTACTCAATTACAGCGCTTTTCCCCCGGGGCCTCCTTTGCAAGCCACCGCTGCGTTTATGACAGGAGCTGTGCATTCTGGGGAACGTAGTCAGGAGAAGCGATTTTCTACAGGCAGGGGTGGTTTGAGGCTATATGAAGTATAGGTGGTGGGATTGGAATAGATTTATGACAGTTGCGCGCAGAAAATGAGGTGATACAGCAAAGGTCATTCCACCCAAACTGTGCGCTTTAATAAAAAGAGCACAGGCTCAAAACAGATATGGAAAAAATGGAATAAGCACCTCTGTCAAAGTTTGCCTGGCAACATAATGTGGGAATAGAGGGAAGTGCATTAGGCCAGTGGGTCTGAAAACCCCCCTCACAGGCCTGCTGTGGGCTGATAAGAGGTCTTCCCACAGTTTCACAAGGTCATGTCCAGAAAAACTGGAGGGTTTTTTAAGCATTTTTTCAGGAGAAAACTTGGCTTAACAGGTTTAGAAAATATCAGAAGGGGTGGCCTCAAAAATTCCCCTCCCGGAATCTTCTTTAAAAAGTCTGGCAGCAATCCGATCACCCCTTAGAGACAGAGGTCACAGTGCTGTGGCGAAAAGTGAAATAAAAGAGAACAATAAACAAGCCGGGTCTGCTTTCAAGATCTCCGAGCATTTCCCGCAGTTCGCCAACCCCCGCCCCCTCTGCTCCCTCCGCCTTCTACGCCAACTTCTCAAGATGTGTCTGTGCTCCACCCGTTCACTTGTCAGCAGCCAAGGTACACAAGAGATAGCATCGGCCCTGAAGGGCTGATTGTGAAGGAAGATCCTATTAACGGCACGGCCTACTGTACATTAATCTGAGCGGACAGACACGAGCACGGCAGGGCCTGCCCTAACTCTCTCTCCCTCTCTCGCTCTCTCTCTCTCGCTCTTAATCTTTCTCTCACACTCTTTTTCTATTGCTCTCTCTCTCTTGCTCGCTCTCTCCTTCTTCCTCCCCCTCTCTCTCTCTTATTCTTTCTCTCACTCTCCCTCCCTCTTTCTCTCTCTCTCATTTATACACTTGCCACCGCCCACAGTGAGCAGAGATGCTCCGTCTTACGCAGAGTCAAAACGCACCCCCCCCCCCCCCCCACCCCCACGCCCCGTTGACAGAGCTTAGGCGTGGACCCCTGAGGTAGAAGAATGGCACAGTGATGCTGAGTCGAAGTGGAGTGACATGCAGCAGACGGGACGTGATTATGGAGATCCGAGAACTTTGATCTCACCCACTCGGTCCTCGAGAACAGTCGAATTCAGACTATTTAAACAGCCAGCGCTCCGTATTGTATTCATTTCATGACAGGTAACCGACCGTTTGATCGTGGGACACAGTAACTGAACAATACACACCCAATAACATGTGCATCCGTGCTATCATGGAGATTCAGGAACTTCAACCTCACCCAGTGTACCGTGCGAGCGGTCGCCATAAGCCTCCAGGATTCAGATTCAGATGATTTAGCCTGTCCCATATTGTGTTAAAATAACTTCCCACTTGTGTTCCCATATTGAACTGACTTCACAACAGGTCATCTGCCTAACAAGTTGACCATGGGAAAAACCGAAGATCATTTTTGTTCATGCCACAATGGTTAAACATCCATTTGGAGGAATGTGTCCTTCACCCATATCAATACAGCAGATTGGTAAGATAGTAAAAAGCGGGCAGGTGTGTCGTACAGTAACATTTGTAATGACTTCGTTCTGCGAACGGCATCGACGAAAAGGGAGGCAATGGATTTTAAAGCAACAGAGGAACAATGAAGTCTCCACAGTAATGAAATTAAATATTCATTTTTTTCCGGAAGAAACGGAATGATGTAAAGGCAGACACAGGACCTAGTCCAATGCCCCAACACCGCACTCACAAAGCACGGGTGTGCAAGACACTCGTAGCCCTTGTAAAGCGCTCCCTTGCAGCAAAATGGGAATGTACAATACTATTTAAATACAGTCGCTCCAGTGAAATGGGAGGAAATGTTTGCTCAGGGAATGTGAATACATTAGCAACAGCTACTGAAAAGCCACTTGTGTTTAGTTTCAGCCACTTTATTTTTAACATGTCTTACAAACAAAGATATTTTAAAGCAAACATTGTCTTAATATGTAGTCTCCGATGACTAAATGGTAATTATGTTTTTGCCTGGAATGAGAACTGAGATTCATCTATGAGGAAAATCAAGGGATTAATTTACAAATTCGGTACAATGCTACCAATACATTTAAATTAAATTAAAACAAAAAATACCATTGGTTGCATAAATAGTATTGGTATTGGTTGGTGTTTGTTGTGGCATTAATAATGATATTACTGATAGTTTTAGTAATGATAATAGTTGTTACATACAGTAGGTAATTATTGCTCTTGTTACAGATATTTTCGAGGTAACAGAATTCAAAGCCCTTGTTTATATTGGGTTGACGTGCTCTGAAAGCAGACTGCAATAAAGAGAATGGCTGATGACGATAATAAAAACAGTGCTTTTGTTCCTCCTGTTTTTACACTCCAAATCCAAAAGTCGCCCCATGGTTCCTCCTTCCAAGGCAGACCACTGTGGGCTGCCGGCCTTTTATTGTGTGCCACGGAAAATTATCATCTTCCCTTAAGTGGAGTTGCCTCTTCAGCGGCCGGCAGTGAGCACTTGAAAATGAAATCAATACGACTTCAATCACTGAGAACGAAAGGGAAAGAGATGGCCTTTTCAATTTCACGATCCGGGCCGATCTCTGCAGGGGGGGAAAAACCACATGGCATTTATGGGCATGCTATTAGGGTGTGGATCAGCTGCGTAAGTGGATTCAATTCATGTTGATGTTCAAGGGAATCGCTCTCATAACGGTAATGTACAGGTAACTGTCGAAATAAAGGAAACATTTGAGTGAATGAGCGACACAAAGGAAATTGGAAGCAGATGCTACCGTGCATTCGTGATTTCTGTGTTAATTAAGCATTGTGACATCCCATCGTGCTTAGGGTCATGTAGTTGCCTAGTATTTTGCCTACCATGGTTAGAAGAAAATATCTCAGTGACGTTGAAAGAGAGGTGATCGTTTGGCAGGAGCTTCAAAGACGTACGCCTGTTATTATTTATTCTAAATTTAGTAATGTCTTTCCAATGCCTTTTTTTACATTTTTTCTTATGTTCCTGTTTCATGCTGCACAGATTACTGGGAAATGTTTGAAACGGAAAAACATTGATCTTCACTAATAAAATGTTGTCACGATGTTATCACGATCCCGCATTGCCGGTGCAGACTCCCTCTCAAATCACCAGCTGAGGAGTCCGTGCTGACTCAACACTGAAAGCGTACGATCACCATTGCCATGGAAAAATGAAATGCAATTTTAGAAATTCTTGCAGTTATAAATGTCAGTCTTGTGACTAATTCACATCATAGTGTGTGGAACCATATTCAGTCTTGCGTCGGTCAGCGCTTTCTGATGTTTGCGTTACATCCGATAACGTTGTCCATCGCGGGCGGTGGAAAACGAAGACGCTGCTCTTTCAGCGGCAGACTCGGACCACCGTGTTGGGCTGAATGGTAGCGCCGAGCGAGCTGACACACCCGACAATGAGAGTTTCAACGCCCCCACCGCCGCCGAACGGGGAATAATTGCGAGCGTCTCGACAGCTCGGCCGCAACACATGCATGTGACGAGGGCGGTGATTTAGGGCCCTGCAGGGAGTGGTAGTGATTCAGCACCTTTGTAATGCGGGCATCATTGATCGCATTTGTATTTACGACACACGGGGGTGTCCTTTGTCCCCAACCTCCAACCCCCAACCCCCCCCACCAGAGTGGAGAAATGAGGGATAGAGAGAGAGAGCAAGAAGGAGGATAATAAATAACACGTAGTGTTCTTTGTCGTAGCTTGACCTTTCACCCCTTCACATGGGCATATGAGATAGAAGCAGTGCTTTATGGGTCTGGGTCTGGGTCCCCCCCCCCCCCTCATTAGAACGGAAAACTTCAAAAGCAGTCTCGTCTGAGCCTAATCATTACCTTGTCTCTAGGTGTACGACCTCCTCTCCCCGTCTCGCTGCGAATCTGAAACTTTATTTCTAGTTTTTTTTGTTTATAATTCAGGCGGTGTGTTCATCTTATCTCATATTATTCAATTCATTTTCAACCAGGCGCTGTTCAAAACCCGGGCGAACTTAATTTTCAGCTCTTGAGCGTTGCGCAGACAGGGGTTTACAGCCCCGCTTGACGGGAAAGTTAATTAGGCGGCCGCCTGCCCGCCCGCCCGCGAGGAAAACATAACAGTCACGCTGCGTGAGCCTCCGCCGTTCATAACGGGAGAGACACTCGGGCATGCTGGGATATCTTGCTACTCAAACATTTCAAATCATCGCACCCCCGCCCATTAGGGAGAATATGAAGAGTGAAACCAGGTGAATAAGTGTGTCCGCTTCTTTTCTCTCTTAATTCTGAGGGATGGACCACACTCCGCTGCTGTTTGTATAGCTAATTGCATTATGGGCAGGGGCTTGGCCATTCAAGGTTAAAGACAACCAATCTGTACCAATGAAAGTGAGGCAAACTTCTCAAACAAGCAACAAAGTTTAGGGACTTGGCCCAGTTTCTGCTACATTTTATGTTCCTTAAATTTCTTGGAATTGGGTATTGTACCCTTGAGTATTGTGCCCAAGATGTCTGCTCGGAGCATGCTGATGGCGAATAACTGTATATTACTTTTCAGCTGTTTACCTGCACAAGCATGAATTATCCAAAAAGCTGTCCGACAAGAGGACAGTCATTATTCACACTTGCTCGTGAAGTTTATGGGGACAAATATTCTGCGTGCACGACACGAATGACAAATGACAAGTATAACGGCAAAAGACTGCAGCGTGAGAAAGTTTACAACTACCTGAAATGATTCCAGCTACATTCTCACACAGATGCACGTTCACACACACACACACACGCACACTGGAGAACCTCATTTGGAATCACAGAGCAGGCTTCCATATGTCTGCAGAGCCGTATTCCAGCTCTCCGATGCAGCTTTGGGGGGGCTGTGGGAGGGTGCCTCAATGCTGGGGAAGACCAGTCTATTTAGGACTCTATTTAGGTCTCAGTGGCTCAGTGGAAAAACAATGAACTGGAAACCGGAGGGATGCTAGTTCACTTCCTGGGGCACTGCCAAAGTGCCCTTGAGCAAGGCACTGAACCCCTAACTGCTCCAGGGGCGCTGTACTATGTCTGACTCTGTGCCTGAACCTCTCTTAGGAGAGGTATGTGAAAAGACAAATTCCAATTACCTTGTGTAACATGGCTAATAAAGTATATTCCTATTCCCATTCCTATGTCAAATGAAAGATCGGTAAATCAATAAGAACAACAGCGGTGATGATGGTGATATTGATCGGTGATGATGATTCTGACGATGACGGCAGTGAAGGGGAGAGGCCGAGGGGCATTAAGGATACCTGACGTTATGATGGTAACTAACAGCGACACATAAAATTCTGTGACACCGAATGACTCTCAGCTGCTTCGGCCATTTGAACCAAATGCTCAATTTTCAAAGTTGCAGTGCAGTTCAGTAGCAAAGAGAACTCACGTGGCTTATCCGTCTTATATCCGTATTTCTGTAACCTGCGGTAAGACTCACAGAGTAGTGTTGCTGAGTCTAATGTTTAAAACGGATTAGTGTTTGTTGTTATTTAGTATATAACTCTTGTTAATCGCCATGGCTAATTAAAAAGTTCTATCTTGTAGGCAGACGCGACCATGCGACGCTAATTCAGGCATTCGCGGCCATCTTCCACTGTTTTAATTTCCTGTTTTAATTTCCACGTCTGTACTCATTTGGAAGACTCCATGGAGGGCTCGCTCCAGCGAAACCGCATTGTTGAGGGTTCGAGGCTGCGTGCGGTTCATTCGAGCGGGGACGTGCAGAGCCCCCCCTCCGCTCTGACGACGGCTGGGCTCTTTTCTTTTATTGGTCTGGGTTTTGAGTTTATACGCGGCGATCAATCAGGGCGATGACTAAAATGAATCCGGTGAGTGCCGGCCTGGCTGCCGGTGGAGCCGAGCGCGTAAAACAGACGATAAATCACTGCGCGAACGTCGACCGCGAGATCATTACTCCTGCCCCGGGTTTGAGCTACTGCTGGGCCGGCTTCCCCTCTGCCCCCTCCCCCCCCTCTCACAGCCTCCCCACTCCGCCACCCCCTGTCTGCGATCCTCTGGGGCAATCCTCACCGGTGCCTGGAACTGTACAGCTACCCCCTCAACCCCCCTTACCGCCGATGTGCCGTACATCCTAAGTACAGCTCAGTGAAGGCTGTTTTCCTCCGCTGGTGGATTTTTTAAAATCCCCTTCCATTTCAGGGCACGTCCGTTCTAGGCCGAACCGGTAGCGGTTATTGTTTTAGCAGAGCAGACGCACGGCCACAATTGCCGAGTGCAATCTGGCATGCGCCCATTTCGAACGTATTAAAAATGGGAGAATTCTGTGCCGCCAATCAAATCTAAAATCTCCCCCGCAGGAGCGTGTACCCCCGACGTGTCGACTCAGAAATTCTACGAGCGTCGAGAGTTTTGATCGCCACATCAGCTGGTAACCAGACAATTGTGGGGGTTTTTCTTCACATAAAAAAATTCATTTAATGAAAAGAGAGGAATGATGGAGCTAAGGGAGGGCCGGCACCGTCAAGATCCAATGTGTTCTCCCATCAGGTATGAAGCACATTGAGAGATTAAAAATAATACTCGCATAGGAAATGTATTTTCTTTACAACTTGCCATTTATGGTGCTCAAGGCAGGAACCACGCAAAGCTAATTATAACGCCATTTTAGGCCTAACTCCAAAGGGATGGGTTTTCGCACCATGGATACAACATGAAACAGGGTTTATTTTAGAGTTTCTGTCACTGTTTTTGGTGCTGGTACAGCCTTCTTCATTGCCAGGTTTCAGGTTGTCACACAGCGCTTCACATTGGCCAGAGGGAATAAAAAAAACAGAAAACCATTGGAGCCTGACAATACTCTAAACCTGGAAAATGGTGGGTGGAAAAACAAATGATGGCTGAAAGACAGGGGCCTGTATTCAATCAACATTTATCCTTATCTTTGACTTGAATAAACAATGTTGTTTCGTGTTTTTTCTCACAAACTTAGTTTGCCAAGTTTGTCACTGACCTGACCGTGGTCTTTGTGAAGAAGAAAAAAAACAAGCGAATTGAATTGAATGGTTAAGGGCAGTCAAATGTTGGTTGAATTCCGACCGCTGGTTTGTATCTGCCTTTTACAATTGGCTGAGGCCAGCACGGTGCAATACATTCTCATGAGCGACCGAGAACACAAACAGAGCTAGCCTTGAATCTGAAATGGCTCTGCTCCTGTGAAAAATGTTGAGGACAGGTAGCACTGCAGCTATGCACAGTGAACCGACACTTCCAAAAGGCCCGCAATCAGGCTCAGCTTGGCTCCGCCATTACACATCCTCCCTTCCCCCTCCTTCATTCAATTTCCATGTGCTTTATTGGCATGCAATACAAAAATGTTGTGAAAGCGTAGCATAAAAAACATTTAAAAAAATTAAACGTGCAAGTATTTTATACATTTGAACGAGTGACCATGAGAAAATAAACTTTTTAAATGTTTTAACATAACATGAGAACTTACAGATATGATAGCATAAATTCATAATTAATTGATTTCATAATTTCAATGTATTAATGATTAATATCTCTGTAGAGATAGTCAGTGTTGGTTGGTGGCTCACTGTCTCTGAGGTCGTAGCAGGCCAATAAATGTTGGGCTGTTGGTCCCTCCCCCAAAAGGACTCTGTCCTGCACACTTTGACCCGGGGATCTGAAAATCGATATGGTTCTGGAGACCATTCAGCAACTTTTAGGAACATCATGTTTTGCCAAAATCTGTTAATAATTGGCCACACTACGGACTGGAAGCCACTTCTGTGACAGAACTTCGGAAGGATAACCCGAAAAAAGAATGCCCCTTTGCTGTTGATGTATAAATTAGACGCAAGAGGAGACTGAAAACAATGTAAAAGCGTGATATTCATTCCCTTTCACGGGGAAAAACAACAAGACAGATTTGTTTTTAGATCGATGAAAGGGAGCCATTGTAAATTTCAGAGAGGAATGGTAACACATTGGGTTACATTATGGATTTATTGATTCCGTGCATTTAAAATGGCCTGCTCAGGCAGAGGCACATCTACAATGAATGTTCGGGATCCGCGCAGCTCTGGAAGCTGGCACATGCAGCCCATGATCATTATTTTACAGAGATTTTTACCACGTGAAGAGGTTTTCCCCACACACACAACCAACCCCTGTGTTTTATTCGCAAACACAGCAAAAAGCATTTCGTAATGCAATGGCACGCCACTGTTCCCATTCACATACGTTGTTCAACTTCTCACAGCTATGCAAATCGGCCACGGCCCATAAAGCCCTTGTGGTGCAAACAAAACAAAATCGAAATGACTGTGTTCTTTTTTGTTGCTTTAGATCAGCGGGATTCTGAATAGAGCTTTCTGGCTACTGTCTGCGAGAAGCGCCATGTTACGTGCTCATGGTTTGTTATGAGTCAGCCGGAGCTGCCATCAGATGTCGAGGCCGAAGGGAACAAAGAGTGTGAATCC
Organism: Aldrovandia affinis; assembly: GCA_029706075.1. Classification (NCBI taxonomy): domain Eukaryota; kingdom Metazoa; phylum Chordata; class Actinopteri; order Notacanthiformes; family Halosauridae; genus Aldrovandia; species Aldrovandia affinis. The sequence continues at coordinate 87,414 of JAINUG010000284.1, read as the reverse complement.
TACCCAGGCTCCGCTGTCCTCTCATCTGACATTCGAAACGAGAGACTAATAGAGAGTTTGAAAAGAAAGATATGCCTGTGTTGTGCTTGACAAATCACAATGATGAAAATGGTACATTGAGTTGTCAGTGGAGGTAATTTACTGGATTACAAGTATCAAAGGTGATTTTTGAGAATGCTATAAAATAGATTTAAAAATCTCTTGGTTTCTGTTTTTTTTTTTTTTTTGGGGGCCAGTCACAGTGACTAAAGTAAACTTTAAAGTTCTGAACTTTTAGTATAGATTGCTAGACCACTGAACTGAATCTGAAAAAAAAGTCTTTCCAGTTCTAATGACGCTGAGTGGTCTAAATTCAATGTTTAAATGGTGTAGAGCAAATGGTCAGCTATCCACTTAAGTGTCCACTTACTTACTTTTTTTGTTACATTTGAAAAAGTCAGCTACAAGTACATTTTGTTTGACATAGTGAGACATAGTGTCCTACATTGGTTATGTCTGCAACTAGATAATATTGTGTATCACATAATTTATTTAAATTTTATAATTTTTAATTGTCACGGCATGCATTTTTGTCTCATGGGGGACCACTCGAATTGCACCCCTAGGCACCCCAAGTTTAAACCCTTATGGTCATTGCAAATGGCCATCAGGTTGTTGTTTTAAAAATGATTTAAATGGAATATTATTGAACAACGCCTTTTAATTACTCCCATATTTATGATTTGTGAAATCGTGATTCTTTGAAGGACAGGCAAACTCCATCCTTCTATCCTTACATTTCCCAATCACAAGTTGCAGCTTCTATTGTGCCAGATACAATGCATAAATCTCAAGCAAATGAAGTACAAAAAGACATTCTCAGACATTGTTACCACAAAAATGCAGAAAGTATTTTCTCAATTTATATTCTGTACACAGTTCTACCTAAGCGACAACTCTAATAGCATCATTTTATGAATATCGCTTTAAAATATAGATTTCCCTGAATAAAGCCTTTCTAAAAGGAAAGCTCTTTCAAATTTGGCACTCTCAATCCCTTAAACCAGCCACAAAATGTAATTGAGTCTAATTTAATATCCAATTTAGCTAACATATAAAAACCAAGCAAAATCATAATGGTGAATATTATGTATAGGACAATAGGCGCTATGAGTCATTTATATACAATGGTGTAAATATGTGATGAGAGGGGAATGCAGTTCCCAAAGAAAGTACTCACAGGGATGTCTGTTATTCAGTGACGATCGCAGCGGTAACTGGAAAAAGACCAATAAAAAAGATTAATATTCAGAACTTTAAAAAAACTATTTCTTTGCACTATGAAGTTCATTTTTGTTTCTTAATGAAATGCCATATTTGTACACTGTCGGAGTGTCACATGTAGGGGGGGATCACGAAATAAAAATCGAGCAACGTCTTGCTGCTAGCCAGTCGATTGTACCTCCAGAGCATTTCGTGGGGAAAAACTGTATCTCCAATACTTCAAAAAAACAATCGGTCTGAAGCCCATTTGAGCCAAAATGAAAGAAATATTCCCTGAAATACGCTGTCCGACTACAGAAAGTGCCTCAGTGCAAAATGTCATTAAAAACGTTAAAGCAACGTTGCGATAACGTTATGCGTTGATTAAATGCGATGCCACATCTGGAGCATATTATGGAAGCTTTGGGACGACTGCATTTTATCCACAGATAAAGACTCGCTTTAAATGAGTATATGGTCTCTGGAATATACAGATAAAATACTGCTCTATTGCATAGAGACACATTAATAACGTGTACTAATACTTTCAGCGCTGCCGCGAAAGACAAAGACAACACCATTACTCTCGAGGATACATTTTTAAGGCCCACGGCTTTATTAAAACGATTGTTCGTCGTTCTCCTATTTCTGACGGCCCCGGAGCCAGAGTAAATTTGCTGGGTCATGTATCACAAACGCATCGCATTAAATTAGGACAACACTGCACAAGACACATTCAATTATGGCGTGGTCTTAATCTTGAATATTTTGAATCTGTCAGACTTAATGCTTTCCGCTGGGCACCCCTTTTGTGTTTACTATCCATCACCTGGAGTACGGAGGTTACACAGCATGGCAATGTTCCTGCAGCACCAGCATTTCGAAGTCCAAGGATTTTCTTTTCTTTTAATAGGAGATGCAGATTGTCAAGACATTTTTTAAACCAATTTGACTATTCTTATTTGTCACCTTGTAGTTTGTCTATGATTCACTTTCAGGAGTGAAGGAAAAATACAATAACTTAAGTATGAATATCTAAGGAAAAAATCTCAATACCAAATGCTTCTGAATGAGCGTGCATGCTTTCAATACCTGGACAGTGGTGATCGAGTTGAAGCTTCCATACGGGAAAGCCAAGCACCGTGAAGCCCAAAGCATAGCAAGCCAGTAAAACCGTGTGCCTTGCTCTCCGCAATTGCTTTTGAACCTGTTCCAGGGCACAAGCTGTTCTGTCCATGTGTGGCCTCTCTTCAGAACGAGCTCCAGCCACTGACCAATAAACTGATTAGCTTACTAATATATCTCGCTCTCGATTCAAATCAATTTGGTGGGCTTCGTTGCCATGAGATACCTGAGTACATATTGCAAAAGCAATCATATAATAATTTCAAATTAACAATCAATCTCTCTCTCTATCTCTCTATCTCTCTCACACACACACACACACACACACACACATAGTCTGTATCTGTTATTTCTTCCCCAAATATGACTGCCCCACAAATGTTCTGTTCTGTCGACATGTGGCTGTATGGAATAACCTGGCTGCACGCTGCAGACAGCATGTTCATCATTAGTCCCCCACTGCCTTGGCTCTTAAATTCACTCTGTGTGACACCAGCAGGGAAATCAATGCTCTCTCTTCCACCCTTCCCTCCTCCACGGGAGTCACACTTCCACTGTGTTGCACACAAGTAATATCTACTATATCTTTACACATGCGCTTTGGAATTATTTCCTTATATGTTCGTATGTACGGCTGACCTTAGTTGCTCGACCATCTTAGGAGCATCTCGCAGGCTGGACAGCTGTAATTTGTGATATGAAATTGTCTCCAGTCTGAGACATCCCTAGCTTGTGTTCCAAGCACTACCAGCATGATTGGGTTACAGGTTTTAATATGATCTGAGCTGAAGTGACACCTCTGTGTGGGTGTCCCCGACTGTGATGCTGAAGAGGCACAGGGTCTGATGGTTTTTTATTGTTACTCAGCACTTCATTTATAAATTAGAATAGTTGCATACAGGTAACTGCCAAAATAAAGGAAATACCAACATGAAGTGTCTTAATAGGGCGTTGGGTCACCAGAACAGCCTCGATGCGCCTTAGCATGGATTATACATGTGCATGGACCTCTATTGGAGGGATGCAATGCCATTCCTCTGTGAGAAATGCCATAATTGGGTGTTTTGTTGATGGTGGTGTAAAACTCTGTCTCAGGCCCTGCTCCAGGTAGTCCTATAAGTGTTAAATCGGGTTGAGATCCGGTGACTGAGACGACCATGGCATATGGTTTACAGTGACCACTCGTGCCCTGTGTATGGGGGCATTGTTATTCTGAAAGAGACCACTCCCAGGATATAAATACTTCACCATAGGATGAAGGTGATCACTCAGAATGGCTTTGTATTTATTGGTGTTTACCTTTTCCTCTAATGGGTTGAGTCAACCTAAATCATGCCAGGAAAATGTACCCCACACCATAACAGAGCCACCAGAACCCTTTGCTTGCTGTTGCTTTAAGTCTTGGAATAAACTGTGAAGCACAGGAAATCCAGGTGACAGTCTAAAATGTGAAGATAAATCTTCACGGATTTCGACAAGAAAGACGCAGCCTAACCTAACCAACACACGCTTCAAATATGGCCTAAACAGTCTTTTGAACTGGCAATGTCACAGTATCAGTATCTGAAACAAATCTAGCTAGGCGACAGTGTCGAGTGCTTCCGCTGAAAAGCTCAGCGAGGAAATTGTAAGTGGGAAAAGGGTGGGAAGAGACGTGCCTCTAAACACTTGTGTTCTGTGGCAACAGCAGCGAGACTCAATCTGTTGCCACTTTATAGGAGTCCGCTGGTTCGGTGCACATAGCTTAATAGTCCTTTATCAAACAGCAGTTCCCCCTTTGGCACAGGACTTATTTTCCTCTTTTAACGCCGCCTTCCCTTCAACACTTCGCCCTCTGAAAAGAGGCCAATCTGCAAGGGCCCAAGATTGCACACGGGACGGGAAGCAATCACAATACGCACAGGTGCAGTCAATGGGAAACGCTGATTTGAGAATCTTTATTTTTTATTTTTACCTGTTGCTTTCTCAGATCTGACCTTCAGCTTCTAATCGAATAGAAATGTCAGCTACCGCTCCTCAATGGCGACGCGTTATGGATGTCGCTGGAGGTTCCTTTTTCCCCCTCTGCCAGACTGCGATTGCTCCCATTTTAACGCTGGAGAAAGTTTGAATTCAGTATGCAGTTATTTATGTCGACAGTCACTTGTTTTATGCATTTCCCATTGCTGAGTTCCGTATACGCTCATATTTTTGAGCGGATTTATGTTCACCGTAATCATTCTCGACTAAATTTATTAGCGACAAATGCCTGCGTACAGGCCAAATAAGCCCTTGGCTTGGAGTGCTGAAATAAGATCCCAATAACATGACGTGTTCTCCCAGGTGAAACTCATGGAGCTTTTTTATCTCCGGTTTCTCTCCAAATTAATAATTCATGCCGGTGCAAACAGAAAGAGAGGGATCCTTTTTTATACAGATATTTCATTTTTTTAAAACAATGTGTACGGTTTTTACAGATCGCTCTAGCTCTTGCGGTTGTCCTCCCGGAAGCAGCGGTTACCTTTGTCACAGAATGTATTCTCATCGAGATAGAGGCTCCTTTTTGTTATCTCTCTCTCCCCCCACTGATTTTAGAGCTATTGAGCTACAGAGCCTCTGCAATTCTCTTTGTATTAATGAGCATGGTGCTGCCAGAATCCATGTCAAAGTTTAAAATCCCCAAGGAGCTGTTTGGAGCTTCAGCACACTAACATCTGCCCCGCTTTGCCCCTCTCGGCCCTCCGAGCTTCGAAGATAATTCATTTCGCAGGTCGATTGATTCCACTGTAACGGTACAATCGTATACAACACATGCCAATGCAATACAGATCCCCCTTTCATGCAGCTGTTTCTCTAAAGAACCATTGTAAAGATCACATCTACAGACCTAAATTGTTGTCGTTATTTATCAATTCCAATTCCATAAATTCTAAATTCCAATCGTTATTTATTTATTGTTATATGCATATGAATACAATCACCAGATATTCCAATCCTCTGTTACATTGCCAGTATACGTTTTTAAAAGAGTGGTTTGAAACAAATCTGTGGTAACTCTAAGCTGTCACCTAAAAAAAAAAAGAAATATGGTAATATACTAATTGTAGCCACCGCCAGCTGTTCGTGAAAAGTCAATTTACTTGATTTAGTTTAAAGCTGAAAGACCAGCTTATTTCATTCCTCGTTTCAGTTTATTAACATGACAATAGGTCCGTGGCATCTACACAGGTGTTTTATACGCCATTTTGACTGTAAAAATGTCATTTTGAAATACAGCCATAACTCACACCCGATATCGGATTTTAGTCCTATGGTTTGTGGTCTCAAATATGCGAATGGTCTATTTAACCCTTGTGTTGTCTTTGGCTCAAAAAAATACAATTCTCTGAGTTTAACAGCAGTGAAAACCCCCTTTAAAAAAAAATTCAGCATTAAATTCTATGAATTCTCCTGGAGTGACCATACCATTAGAAAAAGTGAAACATTGCCATTTTTTATAAAAGCTGTACACCATCAGGGTACAAAGATAGTCACATCTATTACAGCAAAAACATCTATTATGTTGTTTGTTTTGGAGTAAAAATGAGTGGTGTACAGTGGATAAATACAGTCTCTCTGCACTGTGAAGTAGGAAAAACACAGTTATTCATCAAGTTGTTGATGAGTGACAGGTTGTTTCTTTCTGCAAAATAGATTTGGGGTTTAAAATTCAATGAAGAGGCTTTATCAAAGGGGTGAGGTGAGGGTGGGTCTTTTTTGACCCTGTGGATATGGGGACTATTGAGAATATGAAGATTACACATATGTGGCTCAGTAGGTAGAGCATGGCGTTGGCCAAATATATATTGGTATATAATACAATGCTAATACATATCCGTTCAAAATGCTCCTAACCCGACCAGTTGACAAAATCTCACAAATCGCAATTTGCCATTCTTGACATTTCGGGCCGTACAGTGACTTTGTAGAGTGTAAGAAGACAACAAGCCCGACAATAACTTCAACCACAAACGCAGTGTACTTTTCCACACTGAGCAAGGTGGCGTATACCCAGAACCCCCCCCCCCTTCACTGAAGAAAGTGAACCCCTGATCAATGTCTCATGTCGAACGGCGATATTGAACTTAAGACCCATTCTCCCAAAAGGAGAAAAAGCCATCTCCTGCCAACTCTAACTACAGCTCCACGCTGCTCTCTTGAGTCAAATCCAAAACAAGAAAATGAGTTTCTGTGTGCCTTGCATTTGTAATCAGATTCTGCGGTGAACGCCAAATTGAAATCCGTATGAAGTCTCTTGTTTCCAACCTGCCATCAAAGGTTTCTCCTGCAATAATTCAATTTCACTCTGGGACACCCTGAGAAAATTTCCCACAACCCTATGCATAATCAAGAACAAGTAAAATATTGGAAATAAAAATGACTATTTATAGAATGAAACCATTTTAAAATGCTTATGCAGACATAATAAATATGCAAGAAAAAAAAAAGGTTGCCTACTGATGAACTAAGCATGCTCAGAGATGTACAAGTAACTGCCAAAATAAAAGAAACACTTGAGTAAATAAAGGATTCTGGTGGCTCTGTTATGGCGAGGGGTGCATTTTATTATTATATTATTATTATTTTCCTGGCATGATTTAGGTCCACTCAACTCGTTAGAGGGCAAAGTAAACACCAATAAATACAAAGCCATTCTGAGTGGTCACCTTCATCCTATGGTGAAGCATTTCTATCCTGATGGGAATGGTCTCTTCCAGGATGACAATGCCCCCATCCACAGGGCACGAGTGGTCACTGAATGGTTTGATGAGCACCAAAACAATGTAAACCATATATAAATATTTGAAAAAGGTGTACATATGGACGTAAGGAACCTCGATGAATGATGTATGCAGTTTATATCAATATTAATATTGTCAGAAAGTAGGGGCCAAAAACATAGACACTTGGGCAAACAAGGGACATAAAGTATACTGAAAGCAAGGGCTTCCACATAGGTGTTGATTCCTGAGTAAATTAAGCAACTAAAATCCCAGCATGCTCAGGGCTAGCATGGCTAGAAGATGAGACCTCTGTGACTTTGAAATAGGGGCAGAGCAGGAGTTTCAGGGATGAAGACCGCTTAGCTTGTTGATGTTTCACAAGGACAGTGTCTAAGGTGATTGTCACCATGATGGAACTCTGAGGGGAACACATCATCGACAAAGGACAACTGTGGTCAGGAGCACAAAACCCTGCATCATGATGGCCGTGCATTCATTTGAGGCACAAGGCTAAACAGGCCAGAAACTCTAAATCCATTGACTGCAAATTTCAATCTAGGGCGTGGGTAGGAGTTTTCGCCAATAACTGTCTGTCGAGAACTCTACAGAGCATAGTCATATAATGTTAGTGTTTCCAACTTTGTGACCGTGACCTGTAAAATGGAGTATGACTTTTGATCTGTTCATGTTGTTGCAACTCACTTCATTTTACATTGTTTTCTTCTTCTTACATCAAATGTACATTTACCTCAATTCCAAGGATTCTGTGGAAATGATTGATCTCATAGAAGTATTGCAATACTTTTGTGAGAGAAAAAGTAATAATAACGGATTGCATTTAGACAGCTTTTCATGGTAGTCAAGGCTCTCTACAGTGTAGGGGGGGAAACGCAACTCAACCACCAGCAATGCGCAGCACCCACCTGGGCAGACAGGAAGTTGGTGTTTTGCCACAAGCTTACAATTTGTATTTATTAATGCCGATCCTAGATATTTTATCCTACAGATTTCAATCATGGAAAGCACTTTATTCCTCAATGACATCAATTTATGTGGAATATGTGGTTCCACTGGACATTGTGCCCCTAATGCCTGTGTAAGTACAGTGTTACTACTGTGTATGTACACATTGTTACATAGGACTTACAGTTGTAAAGAAAACAATTTCACACTGTACTTTGCATGTTTGAAGTTCATATGAAGATATGTGGAGTACAATGAGAATGAATTAGTTTCCTAGCACTTATGATTGTGACTGTGGGGACTTCAGTTTTGACTGCAGTAGAAAACAACATTTCAAATACTACGCAAAGAGGTTTTATAGTTTTAAGTATATTCTGTTGTGATACTCCAGAAGAAGGGGACAGGAAGGAGATAATCTACCTTTGCTTGGTCGGGGTGTCTCTGAAACGTGACTGGAAATTTTGATTGGCCTGAAGTTCCCCTCCCTTAAAAGAGGTGCTGACGGATGTTTGGAGGCCATTTTGTCCTAGGAAGAGCTGGGCAATGTGACTGTTCGGAAGCTTTTAATTCCTCTGATTACAGCCAGTCTTCTGTGCGTTAATTGAATTAACTTTAGATTATTTCCTGGCAGCCTCCCGGTGGACTCTCTGCTACATTGACACCGGGCAGGTGGTGATTTGGAGGTTTTGGGGGGGTCTATCTTCCCCGGATACACGTGGGCTTGCCCCAGCTTGGCGGGCAGTCTGCCCAGGTCAGAGAAACACTCCAGAGGGGAGGGGGGCCCCTCCCTTCCAGACAGCTGGGGGACAGGAGCAGTCTCCGAGCTGGCAGCGTGGACATCTGTTACGCTGCGGGTGCCATTGCGGTTCTCGAACCCGTGCCGCTGTGACTAACATATGCTAATTAATTTAGCATCATCCCTTTCTTCAGGAAAAAAAAAAAGACTGAGGATAAACTTGTTAATGTTTTGTTTGTGTTTCAGTACTTTGTTACTCAAATATGTATGTGGCAGTCTCAGACTAGGCTCAGTCTTTAGAGACATTTTTAACCAAACATGACCATTATTGTTAATACAGTTTATGGTCTAGATTGGGGGTGGGCAGGTCCATTCCTGGAGGGCCGTGTATGCAGGTTTTTGTTTCTATCAATTAAACTCCAGTTCACTCATAGATTAGACCACAATAAAACGTGTCATATAGGGACACAAGAAACATCTTCAGCTGTTGTTCATGAGCTTATCAAGAAGTTCAGCTAAAATGTCAGATCAGTGACTGGGCTAATTAAATAAGTAAGAGAAGAAGTTGGCACGAAATCCAGAAACAGACACGGCCCTGCTTGGCCACCCCTGGTCCAGATTTAACTGTATTACAGATTTTCAAGTTCACACTGGAAGGAAATTTAATTCACCAGCCCAGGGCTTCATGAGCCTGCCCGACCTCTTCGACCACGGTGAGGATGAAGACAAAGACCTATCGAACCGTGACGATTGAATTTCCTATCAGGAGGGTCGCGGGGGTGAAGTGGCCCGGCGAGGCCTCCTCCTCCTCCTCCTCCTCCTCTGCAGGTTCGAGCCGGCCTCCTCCGCAGCGGGGAGGCGGGGTCTCTGTTGTTATTATTCAGCTCACGCAGTCCTCTGACCTCTCCGCCGCTGGCTTTGCTGCAGTGTTTGGCGAGGCTCGAGTGATTAGTCCCCCACCTACTTAAAACGGCTGGCCCGCGGGGAGGCCCAGGATGATGCTGGCATTTAACAAAAACAGGAGCTCTTAACACTTTCTGATTGGAGCCCGGCTGGGAGTTTGGCAGGGTGCAGGCCCCCTGAGCCGGGTCAGTTTGAGTGCTGTCCTCATAATTAGGAAGGAAATGGGCTACAACCGCTGCCTCCGATTGAGGAGACACATCTAAAGGTCGTGCACAACAACAACATGCCCTGCACTAACATCAAAAATGTCAGTGTTTTCATGTTCGCTACACGATTGCAACTTGTTTACAAAAGTATTTTCATCGATCATTTTGTGTCATTTACGGTGGCTTGCCGTCCTGTCCAGGATGTATCCCTGCCTCTCGCCCAATGCATGCTGGGATAGGCTCCAGCGGGTTAGATAATGAATGAATGAGGATGAGGATTTTGTGTCATGAATGCAAAGAATTAAAGATTATCTGCTGTCAAGTAAATCGATAAGTCGAAAGTCGATATATCATTGTTCCAGGATAGAATGGAGTGCTACATCTCACGCAACAATGCTTGAGATCCTCGTTATTTTATTCAAATAAAGAGAGACTCCTTTAAACTGACAGCAGCAGGGCAAATTACACAGAAAGTGGGCTGCTTTTGTAACGTCAGAATTATGCATTATCGGCAATGTCAGAACTTAAAATTACAGAGACACTAAGGATTCAATTCCATTCATCTTTGGCCAAACCTGTTTACTCAATCAGACAAACAATGAAAACGTTGGGGATGGCTAATTTTGATAAATCGCCAGACTGCAAAAACTAAATGAAATCAGCCATCCTTAAATGCATTAAAGCTGCCCTGAGACTATGTTATGATGTGATATGATATTATGTACAAGGGAAATCCAATTCGGCCAATGTCGCTTTAACTCTGACTTTGTGGTACCAATGTAAAATCGACTAAATCTACTTTAGCCACACAGGCCTTGACATAGAGACTGCAGAGTGATTTCATCCCACGGAGAACAATAGAATTAAAGCAAATGGGGGACGGGCCGGTGGACAAGGCCCATTTGTTTCCAGGTTCTAAATGACCAGTTTCTCTGGAGCCAATATCAATTTAAGATATTTTAACCAAATTGCCGGTTGGCTGAATGAGACTTTTACGTTGTCGCAGACAAGCAGCCTCGAGGGACCATGCTGTTTGCTGGAGAGAAAGTCTTTCTCCTTGGATTCAGGGGATGTAATTGCTGCGCGTGTGTGTGTGTGTGTGTGTGTGTGTGTGTGTGTGTGTCTGTGCGTTGCACAAAGCAGTCTGAGGACAGGGGTTTTCTGGTGCATTCTTTGAGCTCTGCATTGACCGTTGGGAGCTCTGATTATCTCTCGGACACCAACGTGCCTTCAAGGTGAAACCTTGCGACGTATGACCCGTTCGGTTGCGTTGGCTATCGCGCTGCGCCAAATCTGGTATTTACGGTCCTCGCGAGATTCGACCCGAGTCGGACTCGCCACGGGATGGAATACCTTTGCTTCCTTGTACAGGTAATGGGCGAGATTACACATAGTGCGGTTGGTTTCACGTGGGGTGACCAGCATAGGGAAACAAATGTGTCCGTCAGTTGATCCACAGACACAGACCTCCTGAAGCATGTCAGTGCCCCGAGGTGGAGGATCTGTGGAGCCGTAAAGAGGAGGTCCCTGGGGGAACCTCGCCAAAATACCAATCTATGCCGAACGCGCCCGCCGTTCCTCAACCGAATGGCGCGAAACGCGTACCTGCTGAGATTGTGTCCCGGGCTCAGCAGAGCCTGGAAAAACACCGCCTGCAGCGGCGGATCTGAGGGACAATAAAACAACACAATGGCTTAAAAAGAGAATTGCTTCCTTGTCTTTAGCTGCTCGGAATAATTGGATGCTTCCCCACACCCCCGTCCGATTTTGGGCCCCAAATAAGCGGAACAAAACAAGCGGCCGGGACAGTCTGGAAACTTTCCATAATTGGTTATCGGGGAACGGCGTAAGTTTAGCTCACCCTTGTCTGACTCCTCGTGATTTACGAACCAATTTAAGAGGTGGGGAGCAAAACAGGGAAACAAACGGAGTGTCGACAAGCGAGATAGCGTTGTTAATGAACTGCCAAGCCACGAGCGGTACTTATTTGTTTCACTCCAGTCGTCAGACTTATTATCCTCCGGGTTTTGTAAGGACAGTGAGATGCACTATATTCCAGATGAGCATCATTATCGATTTTTACGGCACAGTATCAATTACAATCCAGGAGATCCTGCAAATCATGAGTCTGCAGAGCATTTTTTCAAAGTCGAGCTGCCCACCTTTGACGTCTTCCGATGGAACGATTAGGGTTTGGGCGATGCGACCTGTCCAGCTAATGAATTCTTTGGTTCTCAGAGTACTGCTGTGACTTTAGGACAGTTAAAAGATTAATGCTCCCAGCGTGTAGCCATTTTTGTCAATAGTCATTCATTTGACTTTTCATCAAGAAAGTTTTTTACAGGTTTTTAAAACAATCGACCATATCAATACTTTCATTTGGAAACTTCTTAAAATGTATTCACATTTGAAATTAATCTTGACACATATCTCCCCATGTTTTTTCGCATGGCTAAAAGATAACCGTCAGGGAATATTGCCTGTAAGTTTGTACGTGGCAAGCATTGGAACATTTTTCAACGACTCATTTAGCAGAACTTGTTTAAAAAATAAAGTGCTCCTTTTCATCATAACATCTCAAAACCAAATGGGAATCTAACTGAAACCTTCCCCAATGTTCTAGTTTTTTTTGTGTTAGCTGGGTGAGCCTTGCCTATAGCTTTTCTCATCTCAGTTCCAGACAACTCTGAGGAACGCACACTAATCCAACTAAGAGGCCTTAACAGGGGACTGAAGTGACACTTTTCATCAACCTTGAGGGTGAAGCACGTGTGTAGAAATCCAGAAAGCGACTCCTCAATGACAAAGTAACCAGAAGGGTCATGTGTGGGTGTGTGGCAATTCAATCAGCTTAGTGGTCATCATGATTAACTACAGCACGGATGTCCGCTCCAAGGCAATGCCCACATTATAACTACCATCAGGAAGTAAACAAATACTGACGCAACCAGCAAAGGGTGGTGAACACTGTTTTAGTCATTCGTAGCCATGTGCACAATATAAGCAGCCATTTTGTAGGTGATGCTGCTGAGGTTCCATCATGCCTTTCAAGACGCCACTACCAGGCCACAATTTACTGTACCATCTTGTGTCATACACCCTGAAAATGAGCCATAAGGCATGGATGAGCCATATGCAAATTTGCTTTCAAGTACAGATATTTACATTTGAGGTATTTAGAAGACGCTCTTAAAAACGTAAAAAGTTTACATTTATTAACATACAATCCATTTATATGGCTGGCTATGTACTTAAGCAATTCAGGCCATGTGACTTGCTCACGGGTACAATGGCAGTGCTGTTAATCGAACCTGCAACCTCTTCAGTTACAAACCCAGTTCTCTTTCTACTATCCTACACTGCTGCTCGCCCTCTGTCTTCTAACAGACTGTTCACTACTTGGTTCGAGAACGTGAACAGGGTATGCCATTGGCAGGCACAAAGGTGGACACTGTGACCAATTAAACACCACAGTTAATTGCCTGAATTTATGTACCACGCATCCGCAAATCAGGTTTAGCAAGGGCCATTGACTATGGAGGGCCATGGAGCATGCTTTTCCTCCATCTCCAGCACTAAAGCACCTGATTCAACCAATAAAGGTTTGATTCAAGGGCCAGGATTCGTAGGTCGGTTGAATCAGGTGTTTTAGTGCTGGGCTAGAGCAAAACCCTGCATCCACACCAGCCCTTCTGCACCCACACCAGCTGGCCCCTATGCACCCACACCGGCCCCTCTGCACCCACACCGGCTCTTCTGCACCCACACCGGCCCTTCTGCACCCACACTGGCCCTTCTGCACCCACTCCGGCCCTTCTGCACCCACACCGGCCCTTCTGCACCCACACCAGCCTCTTCTCAGATAAGATTGAGGACCCCTGGACTGGAGTGTGTGTTAAATACAAGCCAACGCTGTCTGGGTTAATTTTCTAAACGTTTTTAAAAAATAATTTCACGCTCCAATTAGATACACATTTTGAAGGACAACTGTAAAACCATTTTGCAGATAACTTTTTAGCGAACAGTCATGGGCGCCCTTTAAGGAGTCCACTAATTACAGATAAATGTCAGAGGCTTGTGTGAAATCATTTTCTCCTTCATTGACATCCACCGTGGTACAGGGTCTTACTGGCATGGCAACTTCTCCCCTGTTCTCTGCATTAAGGAACTTACCTGAGAGGAGCTCACTCTTTGCTAATGGTTTTATGCTGGCCCTGTACCTCCTATGGTCTGTGAAGCAGCAAAGCAATAAGATCATGCCCTCAGCTGGGTTCATCTGGGTATTCGGATCAGTCTCCACATTATTTCGAGAGCGCTACGCATGAACAAATCACAAACAGGGCTTAGATTTCCGACGGTACGTACGTGCTCATGCTGTACTTTAGTGCATAACAAATTGAATGGCTCAACACAGCCATGCACATAGCTGCTTTGGCAAACCAGTTTTGGCTTCCTTTCCAAGAGGTCAAGCGTGACAGTTCATGCCAGAGAGTGTACGCCGGGACAAGGCAGCAGCCTCGTAGTTGGCGGCGTCTCCAAACGCAGCGCGCTTTCCACTATCACTGTTGTCCTGCCCTTACGGGACCGCTGTGATGCGAGCTGGCCCCCATTGCTAACACATTCAGCGGGCCTCTTTCTGGCGCTCGCCGTGTCAATTTAACAAGGTCACGGTGCAGACACAGCGCCAGCCTCTGAAATATTGAACGCTGTGGATTCACGGTGCATTGTGGGAGAAGTTCTCTGTTCTTCTCTGAATTTAAGCAGCTGGATGTCCCCAAGCAACCCCCTCTCTACCACCCCCTCCCATGGGACAAATGTGATTGGCCAGATTGTGGTCATTTCATTTTCCCCATTGGCATTTACATTTTTTACATTTACATTTTTTGGCATTTAGCAGATGCTCTCATCCAGAGCAACGTCCAGTGAGTGCATTTAAACATGGCAAGAGCAATCACAGCCAGCTTAAGAGATCAGTACGGATAATGCTACAGACATCACCCTAAACAGCTGCACACCATACCTATAACACAGGGAATAATATTTTGGGCTCAGCGTGGAGAGCCTGAAAATGATTATGCTCAATTTTCTTTATTTCTTTATTCATTTATTTTTTTGGGAGGGAGGGGGGCATTCCCAATCACAGCGGATGGGGGAGGGATGCATTAGGGGAGCATTGCTTTAATTGGATACGATTTGGTGAGCAGGGCTTCTCATTACATTACATTACATTACAGGCATTTAGCAGACACTCTTATCCAGAGCAACTTACAGTTTACATTTCTTTACATACAATCCATTTATGTAAGCAATTCAGGTTAAGTACCTTGCTCAAGGGTACAACGGCAGTGTCCCACCTGGGTATTGAACCTGCAACGTTAACGTTACGAACCCAGTTCCTTAACCATTATACCACACTGCCGCCGTAGATATGATTTGAGAAGCAGAGCTGTAACTTAAGTATGACATTGTGGGGTATCGGGGATATATTTGAAGGGTATTTGGGAGGAGGGGCTTTGTGTAGATGTGACTTGGGATGCATGGCCATCTGTAGATGTTATTTTTGGGGTGCAGAATTTTATGTGGGTGTGATTTGGGTTTGAGTTTGAGTGGTTCACGCACATCTGGCATGGGCCAGGTCTCATCCTTCCTTGGCGAAGAGGAGAAGGAGAGAGGAATGGAGGAGAGAGGGATGGAGGAGAGAGGAATGCGGCCGCCCCGGATCTTGCTTGCAGTGCTGCAATGCAGGGGTTTAACACTGAGAGATGAAGGGAGCAAGCATCAGAGGCACTGAGGCAGTGCAGCCAGCCAGCCAGCAAAAACACACACACACTGTCACTCTCGTACACGCGCACACACACACTGTCACTCTCATACACGCGCACACACACACTGTCACTCTCATACACGCACTGTATCGCACACACACACACACACACACACACACACACACACACACACACACACTGTCACTCTCATACACGCACACACTGTCACTCTCATACACATACTGTATCGCACAAACACACTGTCACTCTCATACACGCACTGTTGCACACACACACACACACATACAAACACATACTGTCACTGTCATACACACACTTACACATACAGTAAATACACACACACACACACACACAGTCACTCTCTTACACACACACTGTATCTCACTCACACACGCTCATAGACACACACTACCACACACACACACACACACACCGTCTAAATGAGGTGACATACCACAGTTTGTTGTTTATATCTAGTGCGGCTATATGATTTTTCATTGCTGTATTTCCATGTTTACTGATCTGGCAGCCACTGCACTTTATTGAGTGGTCTTTTCCACCACAATAAAGTGAACAGATTCGGATGTGTGGGAATCTGGACTTGCCAGTGAGATGAGGCGGGCCCGGGCTCTGGAAAGGGCCCAGAGGTCAGACAATACCGTAGCTGCCAAGGAAGTTGTAAACGGTGCTAGGCACATTACACAGTGTAGCAGAGGCCAGAGAATATATACCCAGAGATGGAGAAAATAGGATGATGCCTGTAAATTCAATACAGCGACGGACCAACTCGGGCCAAGTTGATGCCGAGGGAGATTAGGCCCAAGTAACAAATGACCTTGTAAAGGGAAAATCTATTTAGAATAATGTCCACTGACTATTGGGGGAATTTAAAATGTAATTAATTGTTAAGCACTCTTATTTGCATTATTTGTTTGCACGTTATGACCGCGTGTGAGTGTTGCGATTGTGTGAAAAATGCAGCACAGGTTCAAAAGTGGCCAAACTCTATCAGTGAAAACGTTAAAGGGTACGAAGCAAATAACCTACAATACCTCTAAATAAACTTGATAAATATAAGCAACTACTTTTTTTTTTACACTTGAACAGACAATGAGTGATCAGCTGTGATAAAGATGTCACTGACACTGTTATTAAGAATAGTATTATCATTAACTTGCAGTGGTGTTTTCAAAACCCACATACCCATTTCGTGACTACGATCCAGCTCATGAATATATGAATTCCATTGGGTCTTGTTGATCCACAACCTTTAGCACAGAAGATGTTCATTACAGACTTCAAAGCCACGTCTTCATGTTGCTTAATGAGAGGGGATTGTAGTACATGGCACGTCCAGTGCCCTCGCTCTGCTATTAATTGAAATACGGCCGTGGTTGATTGAAGTTTCTCGGTCAAAGTGACTTTGAAGAGAGGCCGCGTTCTCCCGGGCTAGCCTATCATGGCGACATAAAGAAGAAAGGGGGAAAAAAAGGCACCAGCTCTTCAGCCCTCTCGGTTCCTGGAAATCATCTAAGTTCTAGCAAGGTGACTCGAAGTGGCCTGGTTCTTTTTTTCTTCTTCTTCTCTTTCGGGCTTTCACCATCGTCGTCGTGGCAAAGTGCAGATTCGACAGAAGCCGCCGCGGAAAACCGTCTCCGACGGATGGAACTGCGGAGCGCGGACAGGAAATGATGCGGGGACGTCCCACACGGGGAGGGAATGAGAGAGCGTCGGCGTGGCGGATTGCTGACAGCGGGCCGTGGGGGGCGGACTATCACAGTCAGCAGAAAAGCCTCCTGAGTAACAAGAGCCCCCCCCCCCCCACGTCATTCAAGTGCTGATTGTGCACATGCAGTTTAGCTAGATAAGGAGCAGATAATTACAGCCGGACTGCTGGTTTTTCCAGATCGGTCTCATAAATCCACGGGCTCTTGACCCTTAAGAGGCATCTCGCCCTATGGGATATGTTGTTATTGCTCCTCCTTAGTCCTCACGCCTGACACTTTCCACACAATGTTGGTATTCGATGTACAATCACATGCGTCTTATCGTCCATTAATTATATATCAACCCCCTATTGTTTTAGCGAAACGCTCAGAAGGGTGTAATAGAAACCAGCATGGCTGATTCCAGAGCGGGCGATTGCCTGCATCTGTCTGGCGTTTATTCGTCTCTTAATCGGGGCGTAGGGGTTTTATCTGGTTCTTACGGATGATTAATAACCGCGCAGCGATTCCCGTGCGCCTTTTTCTCAGTTTCAAATCAAAACAGAAATATTTATGTGAATGGAATTCTGTTAATGGACTTTGCGTTCCGACTTAAACTCAGAACTGAGGGGAATGCCTGTCAAGTTTGGCATAACGTTCAGTTTTGCTGGCCGAGCCTCGTTCTATGGGCCAGTTGCGTGGTTCAGCATTTATTGTGAAAAAACTGGAGATTGGATAACGACCGAATGACTGAATAAAACGCACGGCGCCGTGACACTAAACACACGATTAGGAATGCGATCACAGGTGTTGTGTGTGCTCAACACAAACCAGGCAGGGAGAACATCAACTCGCATAGAGATTCAAGTGGGAGGTCCCTTCCCAATGTAGGAACATCATTGGCCAGTCCTGAACTTTGACCTCAAGTTGAGGTTATGGAGAGGGTTTGTTTTTAACACCTGCTAGGCTACATTGAATCTAGGTATGTGCATGTGCAAGCACACAAAAAAAGAACCCAAAGGTTCTAAAAATGGATATAGGACGTCGTTGTTATGATTTAGTGTGAATCTGAAAGATTAATTTGGGGTGGCTGGGTTTTTTGTTGTTGTTGGTTGTTAGCATTTAAAATATAATTAAATTAACAGGAAGCAAAGCATTTTAACAACTGTCTACACATTGCACCCTGTGGTTGTTCTTATCTAATCAGTGGAGATAAGACTTAATTTTGCTGGAACAGGTCTACCATGGAGAGCCCCCAAGCCAAGAACGTGGTTTTAAGGCTGAGAAGACTGATAATCCTCACAATCGGGTGATTGTCGTTGGATTTAAAACGAAACGGTTGCATTCTGTCATATTCAAAGGCGTCGGCAACACCACGCTGTTGCCATGCCTCTTTTTCCCTGCAGTGGGTTTGGATCCACTCCAAACATATATGAGATCCATTCCCTCCCTCTCCACCTCAGCCTGGTGTGTGGTGAGAGTTCTGGTGCAATGAGAGTAAAGACGCATATAAACACGATTGTGATTGTGATTATTATGATGATGATGATGATAATTGATTGATTGATATCATTAGTGGTTTTGTTGTTTTTGCTATTGTTATTGTTTTTTTAATAACAAGAAGCCCTCGCTACAACCAGATATCTTACTTGAGACCTATAACATACAGGTTTCAGCAGCTAAAAATGTAGCTTTCTCAATGTACGACATGGCAGTCTAAATAAGAGTGCAGTGGAGCAAACTAAGCAGCCTACTGTGGTCAGTCTCTAGCCAACACTTTCAGGGGATAGCCAGCGGCATTCAGCTACAGATACCATTTAGTTAACCCGATCGCTAGTGGTGACAACCAACAATATGGCTGTTGTGACTTTAGATAGCAGGTTTATGGCAGGATATTTTATACCTTGTGTTTGAAGTGCGTTTAGCCTTGAAAGAGCCAGGAAGGCATTGCCGCTACATTACATGAGTCAAAGTTTGTACTCACAGCAAGGGCGTAACCACATACTACATATTGAGGGGGGTGAGTGCAAGCTGCCAACTGTAGTCTCGGTTTGAAACCCCACTGCGTCAGTCTGACTCTGGCCGGGAGCCCCGATCGGGGGCGGCTTTTGGCTGTCCGCCTCAGGGGGTGGGGGGGGGTGAGCCGGCACAAGCTCGCCGAGGAGTAGTAAGGCTGTTCCTAAAGAGCAAGTGGGCTATCTCGGAGGAGGTGGATCATTGTCGGCCTCGGGATATTCGCTTGACCCGGAGGACGGGTGGTGGGCTCGTGAGCAGAGGGCGAATTGAAATAAATAGATGGTTGAATTGGTTCTGAAATTGGGAGAAAAACGGGGGGAAATTAGAAACAAATGAAAAGAAATAATAATAATAATAAATATTGAGGTGGGCATAATGAAAGGGAATGTTTTATACCCACAAATGATTGTGGGTGGG
Source organism: Aldrovandia affinis (assembly GCA_029706075.1). Lineage (NCBI taxonomy): Eukaryota > Metazoa > Chordata > Actinopteri > Notacanthiformes > Halosauridae > Aldrovandia > Aldrovandia affinis. The sequence goes on along the minus strand of JAINUG010000284.1, from coordinate 67,572 downwards.
ACAGATATGACTGTTTCAAATATTTGAGGGGACATGTCCCCCCTGTCTCCCCTTTCCTCACCCATTACGTCTATGCCTCATAGCCTTTCATTCAGTTACATACAGCCACAGGATGAGGGCCTATGCTATAGACTTTCCACAGCTCCTTGTCAATGTGCTACACAACTGATGGGATTTCTCAAGGTCTCACGTCTCTGGCAGTAACTGTCCACAGCTGAAGAGGTCATGGATGGGTCCTCAGTATTGTTACACATTCTATTCATACAGCGAATATTCCAAAAGTAATTATTTTGTGAAGTGTATCGTGGCCTTGGGGGATGTGAAGTCCAATTTTCCCCAGTTTAATGGAAACCCAGGTAGAACATGACAGTTTACTGACGGCCTACAGATTTATTCAAAGGCAAAAAAGGAACTGAAAATGTGGTTGAAAAAAATTGCAAATGAAAAGAAGGCCAAAAATAATGATACAAAAATAATCTTTCATGATAATTTACATGATAATCTTAGTTGACGATTTGCAGTGAAATATTTGTGTTTCATTACGAACCCAGAAATCAGAGCCATCGTATTTGCCGACTATGCTTTTGAAGTTATGAGCTGATAATATTGGATTTGATGCAAAAGTGGGTTAGACCTGAGCCGAGCCCATTCTGTATGCTTTGATAGATAGATCAGTTCCATACACATAATTTGCACTCATTTAGGGAATGGGGCAGCTTGACACCCACCATAGAGATCTCTTCGCGTGGGTGGGGGTCAGATCCCATTGTGGACAGGGTATGATGTGGATCGAGTGTGTCTTCTCCGTGATGCGACAGTAAAGCAGAAGGCTTCGGGGCCCACACAGGTCGGCCTTCCTACTGGCGGCGGAGGAGGCGGTCACTAGGGGCGACATCAGAGACCTGGCGAGGCCTGGCCTCGTTCAAATCCCTCCAACGCCCCTCCCTGCTCCACAAAACTCACACTGCAGAAAGCACGATTATATGCTGCAAATTGTTCCCTTACCCAGGATGCATAAATATAATTGTTCTACATTAGGATACGCCAACGGGACATGATGGGATAAGATCTATCCTACGATATACTGAAAAAAATGATGATCTATCTATCTGTCTGTCTGACTAATCCTAAAACAATCCTTATCAAAACATAAGCTCAGATGGATCTGCAACCCAATCAATTGCATTCGCTACTGATGCTGAACGTCGTTTAGCTTACAAATGAGTCGAGAGGAGGGCAACGTCGCTCTCGATGGCACATCGCTCTGCTGTTCCTTCTCATCCGCGTGACCTGTGATCGGCTTCAGGACGTGATGTAATGATCGGAACCGCGCAGCGAATCGCCTAACGCCGAAGCAGGGAATCGTCGCACCACCGTCTATTAGTGCGTTGTGCATTGTTCAGGCACGGCACAATTAATTTACACTTGCAGTTCCCCCACTGGATAGATAAAACAGCTCAGTGAAAACGACCTCCAAAATGATTTACTGGGAAGAACTTGTTTCTACTTAGGAGATAAACAGTAACAGAAAAGGAGGAGAGACACTAATAAAAATGACAAGGTGATTAAAAGTCTCCTGCGCTACGGTAATACTGAGAAACAAAAACCAGGAGAAAGCTTTTGGTTGGCCGCTCGAGCCATTTATAAATCACTTGTGTTGGAAATTGGAAGGCCAATTAACAAGGTTAACTACTTGGTTCATCCAACTAAACGCCAAATGGGGAGATTTACTAAGAGGCGCATTGGAAGCGGAAATGAACTTTAAAACTTGTGAAACGTTACGTGTGCAAGGTATTCCCTAAAATGAATTGCTTTTAAAGAAGACAAGCACAAATTGTCCGTTTTTAGTATCGCTAGCTAGATGCTATTAAGGGTTAGTTTTGCGGTGACGCAGGATTCTGATTGAGCGCTATTATCGGCAGAAAGTAACGTAGCCTAATATGATTACTACTAAATGATTGTTTAGCGAGGAAGGTTGTATTTGCCAGTGGCTCTCAAACTCTGTCCTAGGGAGCCACTGTGTATGTTGGTTTTTGTTACAGCCAAATCTCGATCAATTGAGATCGATGAAAACATGTGCTTAAGTTCTACCTTCATTTATAGCTCAACCTTATTTTAACACAACGCAGGTTTGGCTCGTTGCCATTTGATTTGTCATTTATTTTCCAGTTTTGTTTCAGTAAGCAGGTCTCCACACTTTAAACAATTAGCGATTTCACCAGTCTTTCTATATCAATTAAAAACATAACCTCTTTCTAAAGGAATCATTTGTCATATAGCACAATATAGCATTACTCATGAATAGCATAATATATAAAACATTACTCAATCTGGGGACCACTGGTACAGCTAACTGCCCAAATAAAGGAAACACTTGAGTAAATGAAGGGTTCTGGTCATTATGGTGTGGGGTGCATTTTCCTGATATGGTTTAGGTCCCTCCACCCCTGAGAGGGCAAGGTAAATTGCAATAAGTACAAAGCCATTCTGAGTGATCACCTTCATCCTATGGTGAAGCATTTCTATACTGATGGGAGTGGTCTCATCCAGGATGACAATGCCCCCATCCACAGAGCACAAGTGATCACTGAATGGTTTGACGAGCACGAAAATGATGTAAACCCTATTCCGTGGCCATCTCAGTCGCCAGATCTCAACGCAATTGAACACTTAATGGGAGATTCTGAAGCGGTGCTTGAAACAGCGTTGAAAACCACCATCAACAAAACAGCAAATGATGGAATTTCTCATCGAAAAAATGGTGCTGCATCCCTCCAGTATAGTTCTAGACACTAGTAGAATCTACGCCAAGGGGCTTTTAAGCTGTTTTGGTGGCTCATGGTGGCCCAATGCCCTATTAAGACACTTTGTGTTGGTGTTTCCTTTATTTTGGCAGTTGCCTGTATGTGCATGTCATTGGTGTGCTGCTGTGTGCCTGCGCAGGTTTTTAAATAGATATTTCCACTCTTGAGACAGGAGGCCTGTAATAATAACGTCGACTGCTGACCCTCATTAGCAAGCTGACCTGTCCTAAATGATGCCTGGGACCCTGAGGGAAAAGGATGAAAAGAATAAGACATGCAGAGATGGGGGCCCCTTCCCTTACCCAACAAAGTGTAAAGAGTTTTAGTAAAGGGCTATTATGGTTATGATTATGATTTGATTATTATTGTTATTATTATTATTATTATACCAGTGCCTTTCACTGGCAGTTTGCTTGCAGAGACAGTTGTCACAGCTGGCCCACTTCAATTGAGAGCACTCTGAAGTGTGCAGACATAGCTAACCACTGCTGACAGTATCCCCCATCTACTTAAAATCTGCTTAAAACTCCACAGTCATCATCGGAATAACTCATTTTAAAAACAGTATATTAGCTTTCACACATATGCGTCAGTTCCATTTCATTTACCCCCCCTGTCGCTACTGAATTAACATATTGTTAATATATTCAACTCAGCTGCTTATTATAACTCTTTGTTAGGCAAAGGAGCACTTTGTTGGGCAAGGGAAGGGGCTCCCATCTCTGCACGTCACCACCAAAGATTCTCTATAAGAAACCAAGATGACCAACTCTACACAGTTTACGTGGGAAACAAAAAAAGTTCCTTCCTTGCTTTGGTGAACTCAACTCAACTCACACAGGGACTCTTCAGTCCAACAGTTTACAGATATATAGTGAGCCGACCTCCACCTAATATCTCCGTAGTGATAAAAGGCCACCGACGCTACGTTGTAGTGGTATTACCACCCGAAAACACATTGTAGTGCCATGTTTCGTTTCACTTTCACTATAACCTAGATTTTTTTACTGATGAGCTTTTAACTGAATTATGCGAGCCTTGCCATTAACATGCACTTTTGAGAAGAGAGCCATTCCTCATGCTTTGATAGGACCTGCAGGTGATAAATCTTCTCTGGCTCGCACCTTTTTGCCCGCCTGCACCTGTTTTACGGAGACACACAACGACCTGTTTGTGTGGAAACAACCGCATCCATCAGCCAATGTGATATAAATGAGCGATTGGACTTTTGAATTAATAAACTTGAAATTCAAATTAATTGCCACGCTCATTCTAGATTGCTAACTAATGTACCATGCAAGCTGAGGCAAAAAAACCAAGAGGCAATAATGTCGGAAGTATGAAAAATGAACGATGAGAAAGGAGCGCTCGTGCCATTTTGTATGCCGTAAGCATTCATTCCGCGGTGATTAATAACTTGCGTCCATAGAGCGAGATCTGTGAAGGCGTCGTTGTGATTGACGTTCCTTGGCCACTTGTACCATCTGGTTGAATAGGCTACCTGTCTTTCTGCGACCTGACTAACCCTAAATTCAATCAAAGCCGCCAAGACATTTTAAACCAAAGTGAAATTAATTTGGCCATCAGAACAAGACGGATGAGTGCCGTGCCGTATTAAATCAGATTTTCAATTTGAACGGCTCCACTGCCTTTTCGGGGCTCGTATTCTTATAATAACGCAGTACCAGCTTTAATCTGTATATTTTGTTGTTGTTGTGCATGTGAAGTGAATAACTCCTCCGCGCCATCAGTGTGTCTGCGACAGAACGAAGCGCATTGTCACCTCCCGTCTGGCCTGTTCCCGGCCGGCACATGCCAACGTGGCCGCACATTGTGTCACTTCCAAAAACGGACGTCAACGGCATGCTACGATCTGGGGGAATGTGGGTTACTATGTAGAATGCAGCGTGTCGGTTGCTACGGTAGCCAGCGTAAACATTTCACTCCGCGAGCGTTGCTATGCTCTCAGTGTGAAAGGGTGAACGTGGGTTAGATGCCCTATTACTTTTCACTGATATGAAAGGAAAGCCGAGCCGTATCTGATGGTGTCTTAGATGCGGTGTTCTCAGCGTGAAAAGGGTCATCTCCCAGCATTAAACGGTGCAACTCATAGCACCGATTGTTGTACCTGAGGCCAATCGCTGTATCGCACACGATGAGCTGTGTTCCGCAACTAACAGAAACTGTCTGCTCTTCTAACTCTCTGCTAAAACAGAAACCAACACAGTCACTGCATTTGTTTCCACACCTGCACTTCTAGTACTGGCAGCAAGACATACTGCTGAACCAGAGTGGCAGAAATCATAACTTTACCATGGAAAGGTATAAAACACATCCAACAAAACTGCCACTGGACATATTTAGAGCCAAAACATTAATAACAATGAACTGGACTGGATAAAACCCCAGTGCATTGAAGATTTATCTTTTGGGCCGAGAGAGTACTCAATAAATGCGATTGATTACATTATACGTGAAAAGTCCTGCAGAGCCTTGCAGGGATATCGATTGACTCAAGCAGTGCGAAAGATCTAATGCAACGGGGCCTTGTTATTCTGAGTGGATGCGTAGCCTACTCAGCATTCAGAGGCTCCAACGTGTAAGATCATGTACAATCGTCTCTTTATTTAGTGCTCGTGTGTTGCTGTATATTGGAATTGTTTATGATGATGATGATGATGATCATTATGATTTTTGATGGTTGCAGATATGCACGGCATGCCCAGTGACCATTACCAGCCTGTCACGTGATCACATAGCTATGTATGTTCTCTTAACATGGGTCACGTATCTCAATGCATAACACCGACACCTTATTTTTTTCTCATAGTAATAAAATGCTAAAAATGTATTAGCAAACTGTATCGACAGCCGGTTTTGCATTAGTGTAAGGGTCTCTTGAGTAACCGAGTTTGTTCTGTTCTGTTCTTCTGTTCACACATTCTTCCCAGTTTTAAGAAGAAGACAAAACATAAAGTTGATCATCACAGGGAACATCAATAGCCACTGAGCGTGACTTAACCCGCAATCCCGCTCACTGCCACGTGGGAGCTCTGCTGGGGGGAGGAGGGGGCGGAGCTCGGGCGGCAGCAGGCTGATGTCGCGCGCCATTAACTCGCGAGAACTGCCGGGGAATATTGGAAGCGCCCCCGCAGTGCGTTCGGGACTGTCGCTGAACGAGCCCTATCCCGCAATACGGAGTTTATCGATCCTTCGGGTCTCGTGGGAAAGCGCAGGTGCCTGTGCGTAACGGTATCCGCGGGTCTGTCGCCCTTCGACCCTGCCGTGCCGAAACCAACCAAAGAGGAGCTGCTCCGCAAGTGAAGTAAGACGGCCCTGCTTCTCTGTGACTGACAATCAGCAAGCTAGTGGAACACTCACAATGGTTCTGTGTGGCTCAGTAGGGCAGGGAGCATGGCGCTGACAAAGCTTAGGCTGTGGGTTCGATTCCCATTGAGGCCCACATACACTGAAAAATGTATGCGATCGCTACTGTGAGTCTTTGGATAAAAGCGTCTGCTAACGGGCATATACAGTATTAGGATCTGAATGAATATATTTGCTTACCGACCTAAGACTTTAATATTTATGAGATGGTACACTGGGTTCATAGTTTCACAGAGGCATACGCACATAGTTAACTTTGTGCAGGTATCGCAGTGTAATGGAGTTTCACTGCCTCCCGGCTCTGGAGCGCTCTTCCCCTTCAACTCCCGGACTCCATCCCTCGCCTTCAAAAAATAACTCAAAACCCTCAAAACTCAAAATCTGTTTACGCTTGCATATAGGCTACCTAACCCCCAGCTACTCCCTCCCCTCCCTGTCCCAAATCCCCACCTCTTGCTGTTCTACCCCTTTGTATGCTCTGCTCATTACTTTTAACTTATTTTGCCCGTTGTCCTCATTGTTTGCTGTTTTTTTAAAGTACCCTACTGTGACCATGGGTTTCTTAAAAGGTGCATAACAAATATACTGTATTCTTATTCTTCTTATTATTGAAGTGCAGCATTTATTTCTGCCCCATGGCAAGCCGGTTTCCGCTCGAATGACCGGAAGGATGGCGTTCACGGCGCCGACACTCCGAATACGTATAACGACCTCTTAATACGATTAAGGTGAGAGATTCAGTTTAACACGTTTTATAAAGGCCTTGTTTTTTCTATAAATTTTTTTCTCCCACAAAGAAAAGAAAAAAAACATTCACTGCGCACCATTCGAAAAACAATAGCCGTTTGGATCTCCACCCCAGAAATAGAGCGCTTGGCAAGCATCCACCAGCAGTGACTCAGCGTTCGTCTTTACACAAGGCTGCCTCTGCATGCGCCTGCCTTCGCGATTTCACCGCGGCGTATTTTCATTAGGCCCCGATTAGGCACGAAGACAGCAGCGGAAAGGGACGAGTCAGCGAGGGACAAAGGACTGCGGTCAAGCGAAAAAGCTTTTTAGTCAGACGAGGGCCCGATGCTGGCTGCGCGCTTTCCATAAAAACCGCCATCGTTCGCTGCGTCAGTGTCTGTGTGCCGCGAACTCGCTGCCCCCCTCACCTGGGCTACTGCGTCCAAGCAGCTGAACAAACTGAACAAACGGTTCTCTCCCCCCGCCAAAAAATAAAAAAGTAGGGTTTTTGAAGTGTCTGCCGGTGTTTTCGAGATGATTGGTGTCGTCTTCGTCTCATTAGGCGCCGCGTCTCGAGCTGTGATTAAATGTACTGACCTGAGAGCTTTGCGATAATTAACTGAGAGACGAATTGTAAAATAGAGGGAGTCGTTTTCAATTACTGTTTCATTAAAACCTAAATTACAAACTGACCCCTGAAACATCCGAGCGAAGGGAAGTCCAAAGAAAGGTGAGGACATGCGATTTAACACACTGACGAATAATTAAAATTAGAACTATCAGCATTATCGTCATATCATGTTGTTATTTTCGTCCATTAATCGTGGCTTGTTGCATTAGACATCCCTCCACAGACGAATTGTTTTAAGCGAAGGGGTTGCTCATTAATGGTGCCTTTGTTTTCACACATTTGTAGTGTAGTATTGACATTCTTAGTTATTATTCCACGCTTGGTTACATACGGAAAATTGGCAAAGCTTTGTGGTTGTATTAATAATAAATTATGGTTCTTCCTATTGAGGGCTCATAAATGTCCTGAATGTGAATACCTCGAGCCTTGGTCACTAGAACAATATGACTAGGCGATACCATCCATCCATCCATCCATTATCTAAGCCGCTTATTCCTGGTCAGGGTCGCGGGGGGCTGGAGCCTATCCCAGCATGCGTTCCGGGCGAGAGGCAGGAATACACCCTGGACAGGTCGCCAATCCATCGCAGGGCACACACACCATTCACTCACACACTCATACCTACGGGCAATTTAGACTCTCCAATTAGGCTAACGTGCATGTCTTTGGACTGTGGGAAGAAACCGGAGTACCCGGAGGAAACCCACGCGGACACGGGAGAACATGCAAACTCCACACAGAAAGGCCCCCGGCCTGGATTCGAACCTGAGACCTTCTTGCTGTGAGGCGACAGCGCTATCCACTGCACCACCCTGCGCCACTAGGCGATACGTAAATACAATAATTATTAAATTATTAAAACGAAAAAATTATTACAGAATATTCCAATGCATTTTAATGTAAATGCAAGGGATCTTTGAATGATATCTGACTTGAATTTGGTGAGAAATTAATGTATTCATATACAAATTAATTATCAGTGAAGGTGAAACTTCACCTTGAAGTTTAGCTCTACAGAAACAGCAACGCATATTGTAGGGTTTTTTTCTAGAAATTTTGAAATTGAAAAATCAGTATGAGGTGTTATAAATGACAAATACAAAGTTCCTCAAAGCTCCCAAAATGTTTCTCTGTTGTGATACCCAATCTCCCGAGAAGCTCGCTCAATGCAGCCTTGGGTCACTGGCTGCTCAGTATGTGGGAGAGGTCTTTTGTTCAGCGTGGAACTATGTGGGCACATGGCTGGATGCTGAGGTCTTTCAGCTGCACTGATGCTGTAGAAACCTTGTAGCAGAAGTTCTGCCTTTTTATATGGGTTTTTCTGTTATGTTCCGGTAAAGTTCACGATTTCCAATAAAGTTTAATGCTTACTCTGTATCTACAGCTGAAGAAGCAAGTTAGCCGTACTCTTGCTCTGATTCTGAGACCCTTGTTTTGTCATGAGGTTACCAGGAGGAGTTAGCTCGGAAATGACATATACATGCACTTCAAACTGCTTTTAAAGCGTCCTTCTGTTGTGAGAAGCCTTTACGATAAATCTGCAAAAGAGAGTCCAAGAACCTGCAGGCCCAATTTTCCGACGTTCGTCATCAACCTGGGGTCATTCCCGTCACACCGCCACGGTCAGACGTCAACCTATTGACAGGAACGAGATGAGGTTGCGCTCTACAGCTTTATAACTGAGGATATTCACATTCTAAAAAGACCACCCCACCCCACAAATATGAGAATACATCAAATTCCACTTTGAGGAAATTCAGACTGTAAAGGTCAGCTTTGTCACAAAACTTTTATACTTTTGGGGTTTAATGGTCTGCTGTATGCGTCAGCCCGGTAACGTGCCCTTTGTGTTGATTGCTTGAGGTCTGACCATGGCACTGCGAAGAATGGCATCAGGTTGTCAGTGTTCAAAGTCCATAATGTTGGCCACAGCCAGGCTTACCTGGATTATCTAAGTCGATACGTGAAGAGGATTGACTCCCTCAGGCCAAGCAAGGAGTGATCAATTCAGGAGTCACTAGTGGGTGCTCTTTTGCCAATAAGTATATCCCCCACCTGCCCTGGCAGCTCTTATAAGTCAAGGTGTTTAAGTGCCATTCTGCATGCCTTAAGCAGAGGCTATATCTTGCATGCACCAATGCATGGGCCAACCTCTGGGTCCAACAACTGGTTCTCTGTGTGCTATCTTTGGGGTTGCCTAGATCTGATGTATGCTAATTTATTGAAAATATGGTCTTTAGATCCTTCGGAGGTAAGAAAGTGACAATGACGGTCAGCCAAATTAGATGAAAATGAATTATGTTAATAAATGAATACAGCTTTATGTATGAGCGCTGCACTAATAATACATTAGCAATGTTTTACACGGTGGGACTACATTTGCATTGCCTTTCCCAATAAATGATTCATTTTTCATTAAACATATCTATAGATAATCTGGAATAAGGCAGCAATGTGTTGATATTGTGAAACTGATCTGTAATGATGGATGTCTATTCGTTGCGGCTGATGGATGATGATTGAATGGATGATTATTGATGGATGATGATTGAATGCATCGTTTTCACGGCCGTTCCTACGCCTAGAAAGAAGCTCAATCAGGTCAACAACAACAACAAATATTTCTTCCCTTTTTAACTTCCAATTTAGAATTCCCAAATCTATTAGTAAACCGAGCTCAATGCTGCAACCTCCTCGGTCAATTCCAGAGTGCGCAAACAAGTGCATCCATTCCTCCCTGGGCGATGCTAGTTGGCCAATAGTGCACCACTCTGTGGAGCTGCCAGCCACAGCCCACACTGGCTTTGTTCCAGATTCCTTACCAGACAATTGGAAATATTGGATGATTTTATTTGGTTTTATCCTGATCATATTTCTATCTGATGGTGAAAACTGTTTTGCATATGAGTAAAATAATTAAGAATATCAGTAGCCACACATAGATTACTCTGTTTCATTTGCTGATCAGATGGAATAAAATGCCTTGATCAGGGCTAAGCAGGTTCTATGAAACATCTCAAAACGCTCATGTACTGAAATCGCAAATTATAAGGATGTATGTGTATTCTTCTACCATCACACAAATAGATACGTGTTGTCACGTGACGTATACAGTACTTCCCAAAAATTGGTTTGCAAGACTGTTCGATGTTTAGAGATACCCACAACCACACCCCAGAAACCATGTACTAGTTCATCTAATTAACATGGCCATTGACAAAAGCGGACTTCTTGTTTTGAAATGATTTCAACAAAGTTACTGGCACTCCTTAAAAAAGCAGGTGACTTTCTGCAAAAAAATAAAAAAATGGCTACCTTCAAACATGAGCACGAGCTTTCATTTTAATCGGGAATGAACTTCGCGCCATAAACAGTTCCCTCTTTTAAGAGGGACAGAATGTAAGTTGGATAGCAGGGTATTGTAGCATTTCTCTGCAGCAGCGCCCCGATTCAGCACCACTGCATTCGGACAGCTCCGCAGAGCTCTGCCTTCTTCCGGTAAAGGGATTCACGGAATCGGCGATTCCCCGTCAAAGTGTGTAAATGCGGTAACTTGATATGAACACAACGAGCTCAATAAACTGTTGTTGTTGTTGTTGTTTTTTTGTTAACGACACGGGACTTAAACCAATCCGATCACGAAGTAAACAAGAACACCGCGCCGACATATCTCGGAAGCTGCACAAGGCGAAGGGTAATACGCAAATATTTCAGTCATATTTAAGAAATAGGCGCCTTTTTTGAGTCGGTGGTAGCTAGTCGAATAGCCCAGTAAATGTCGTGGATTCTCTGTCCTATAGCCGTTAGAGAAACCCGTCTTCAAGCACTGCGACAAAACGCATTCCGGTCTGCAGCGGCTCCGCTACTGACAGCTTTGATGGACGACGCTAAAAATCTGCATTGCACGCTGCAGTGCCTCGTTCTGGCGACGGTCTGAACATAACACCCGTATCGTAAAGCGTGCAAGCACGCCGGCGGTACTAAATTGTTTTAAGCTTTTGTTTTTATGTTATCGCAAAGTCACATTACGCTTGATAATCCCAGGACTTGTGAACGGAAGAGGTCCTTAGGCACTCCGAGCAAAATGTTGTGAGACGCTCCACTGATGTTTGCTCCCGTTTCATTTTGCATTTAACATTTTATTCAGCCGTACTTACGTAGATGTATTCACAGCACTTGGCATATTATCCTAATGGGAATTCCGTTTTGTAATACAAGTTTTGCTGCACATGTCTTACCTTTGTATACCTTTTATCCTAACCTACAGTGTACATTGAAATGCTATTTAACTGTGATATACGTATTGACATTTTTACAATGCTATGATATTAATGTGTTGTGTATTTCCATGTGTGGTTTTGCTCAGAATGCTCAATTTGGCCTCGTAATTCTCCAACGAATTGTCTGGGCACAGATACGCATCACATATCTAGATATTATGTTCTGTTTTCCCTATATCACATTGGTTTGGAGAGCTAACCCCTCAGTAATCCTATTGAGCATAAAATGTATCTGATAAAAGCTCACTTTCCAGCCAGACAGCATTACTCTGGAAAATGTCAGCCAAAAATAAGCAACAAGCAGAACACTATCAACAATAAAGCATATTTTAACTATCAAAATATATATTTTTTAAAAGGGTTGGTGCCAGAGGATATCAAAGTTATTGCTTTGAGGTCGCGATGTGTTTTATGCGAGATTGATTGTCATTGTCATCGTCAATTGCCTGTCATTGATCTCACCCACCCTGTTGTGGTGTGTCAGATTACTGGCCAAGTGCAAGAGTTTTCTCTGGTAAAGATGCAACTTTGTGGTGTGCTGGATCAGAAGAACAGCTCTGCCCCACCGAGGGCTTGTCTTTCAGGCTCGCGACTCCTCTGTGTCTAAGTAACCTGACGTTTAAAGAGCATTGCATTTGACACGATCCCAACGTCGTAAAAGGAGCGGGGAGCAGAGTGTAACTTCCCAGTTAATGCGCTGCAGTGGATAACCTACATGGAAGGACACAATCAGGACATAGCATTACAGCTGAAACTATTTAAAACACATTTGCTTTATTTATAAATGTGCATTTATGCAGGCGTGTGCGCTTTCGTGCATATGTGTGTGTGTGCGTACCTGCATGTGTGTGTGTGTGTGTGTGTGTGCAAGTGCTTGCATCTGTGTGTGTGTGTTTGCGTGTGGGGGGGCAAGTCCATACATTTGTGTGTGTGTATGTGTGTGTGAGAGAGCTCTGTTTTTTTCCAGAGCTTTAGACAGCAATGGATTTATATGATCAACATCAAAATTATGATGAATCCTGATAATTAACTTAAACGTTGATTAAAACGCCACTGCATGCAAAGGAAATTGATGATTGCTGAATTCACAGCACCCTCAATTAATTATGAATATATCATTTCTGGCAGGAATAAAAAAAAATCTAATTCCCAAGCACCTGATTTTTGACTCTTAATTTCTCCTCTTACGTTTACTCTCAATATCTACTTCTACTTTTTAAGAGCATCCACTTTCCTATGAATCTCTCTCTCTCTCTCTCTCTCTCTTTCTCTTTCACTCTGTCTATCTCTCTGTATTTATCACATACAGACACAGACACACTGTACTGCACACACAGAGACACACACACACACACACACACACACACGGGCAAGAATTGCACAGTCTTGCACAGAACCGACTGTGGTTCATTATGGCCTGGCCCCGCGGTGCTCAACAATCTTGGTGCTGCATCAACAATCGATAAGGGCATGGAGGAGAAAAGACAGGACAAATCGATTCCCAGTAAAAGAACCAACAGTAATTGTGGACTTAGCAGCCTCCAGCAGGGAACTATTGTGAACTTTAAGGTGTGCAAATTGGATGACCCTTTCTGAGCCATCGTGATTGTTGATAGCAGTGGAAATCTTTAGATTCTCAGATAGGATGTTATTAATACCTTCACGATTTGTGAATGTGAAAAACTTGTCGGTCCTGTTCACGTTTGCTGGACAGTTCGTTTTTAAGCAATCATCACATATCTTTCATGATTAAAAAAATCAGTGAATGGGGGGATCAGCAAAAATAAATTGAGCCCCAATCTTTACACAAAAATAACTTTATATTCAATATTTTTACTGTGCACTCGTTTGGCAACAACCCTATCCAGAGTGTGGATGTATACAGGGTGGACCTGACTAAATCACGGTGGGCAGAAAACACTTTTCCCCATCCTCTTCATTTTGGAGTGCCCAGTCAAAACTGGAGGCCCTTCCCGCTGCTGTGGGAAGCACCCTCACACATACGTCCTCTGGAATTCTGAAACTCTGTTCATTGCCAAAGTAAAGAAAACAACATAAAGTGTCTTAATAGGGCATTGGGCCACCATGAGCCACCACAACAGCTTCAGTGTCCCTTGGCATATATTCTACAAGTGTCTGAAACTCTACTGGAGGGATGCAGCACCATGATGATGCTGTTGATGCTGGTGGAAAACGTTGTCTCAGGCGACGCTCCAGGATCTCCCGTAAGTGTTCAATTGGGTTAAGATCTGGTGACTGAGATGGCCATGGCATGAGGTTTATCATTTTGATGCTCATCAAATGAGTCAGTGATCAATGGGGACATTGTTATCCTGAAAGGGACCACTCCCATCAGGATATCATTTTTTGTGTGTGTTTTTCCCACCTATGTACAGATGTGCAGGGAATAAAATAGCATACATGATAAAAACGAATAAAAAAAAGACATCAGTAGATGACATCACATCTATTAGAGCTTCTAAAAGATTGCTCCAGCATTTAATAGTCCTTACTTTAACTAAATTCCATTTTGCAGTATATCTCTCCATAAGAATAATAGAATGTAAATGTGATAACCATACTCTAAAGAAAGGTTAGGGGTAAACCAGGACTGTATAATGGTTATCTTTGCAGCAGCCAATAAGAATGTGTTATTAGGGACAGATAATCCCGGCGTGGATGTGTCATTTAGGAGAAATCGAGTAGGGGATGGCTTTATTTCAGTACGAGTAAAATCGGATATCACCTTGGCAACATCATCCCAGAAGTTTCTTGTGACTGGGCACACACCAGAACATATGCAATGTTGTTCCTACTGTGCCATGATTACATAGCATACAGATGGGGTCGGAAGATATTTTCACCTGATAACATTTCAGTGGAAGGATTATAAATATTTATTGCTGTTTACCTTTCTCTCGAGCGGGTTGAGTGGACCTGAGCCATGGCAGGGAAATGCACCCCACACCATAACAGAGCTGCCAGAAGCCTTTATTTTGGGTTGTTTCCCTTATTTTGGCAGTTGCCTGTATATAAGTACGTACGATATAACATGTCTTTTCAGAAGCCTAACACAGTGTACACAGTATATAGGGTCTAACAGTCTGCAATGCAGGCCTAGACACACAATTAGAGTTGGAGGGGCTACATCTTTGTAACTCTCCACTATTGATTTGCTTTTTTTAATTATTGATATGGGAAAAGCCCTTGGAGAATGAGCTGCTTAGCGGTAGGTTAATCGGGGCGTCTCCGTGCCTGCGCTGTGTTCAGGACGGGGGTCAGAAGCCTCAGCCCGACAGGCTTTCTGGGAGAAACGGTGCCCTGCCAGGCGAGCAAAACATCTTTTTGATGTCGTTATGCGAGCTTTATTCCATCACGCACCGAGCGCGTCCGAACCGCATCGAGGAGGTTCTTCGACCTTGAGGCAGCTTGAATCCAATAAGCACTTAAAAAGCCCGGCGAAGGCAGGCGTTAATATTTCAGACCTCAGTGTGCAGGGGCTGCTGCCGCCTTTCAGTCGCTCTCACGGCGCACGCACACGCCGTCTTCTCCAAGCGAAGGCCGGGCAACACGGCACGACTTTTGGAGGCGTGTCGCCAGCGTGCCTCTCAAAAAAAAAGGAAATCGAGTTATCGAGGCAAAGAAGGGGCGTGTCAAACGCAACTACTGGCCAAGTGGCTTCAGTCAGAAAGGGTGTTGAGGGGCACCTCCGCAAGATCGCATGTGAGCAGCATTCCTAGTACTGTTAGCACAAAACCACACAATACTAACTATACTCAATCAACACATAGGTTTGACTCGCCCAAGAAATAACATTTCCATTGCAAATGACAGGTTTACTTTGGAGTATTCAGCTATTTGGAGTACTCAGTTCAGAGTGCTGAGTATACTGCTGAGAGTATTAAAGAGTAAATAGTAGAGTTGAGGTTTTTTTAAGTACCCCAATGTTGTTTCATCATCAATCATATTTAAAAAAAATCATATTCATTAAAGGGGAAAGTTCCCCGATTTCTAGAATTGGATATGTTCTTCCTCCCCTCAAGAAACCTTTTTTCTGTGGTCTCATAGCTGCTCCAGAGCTACGCCAGAGCTGCAATTTCTCTCCAATCACTTACATATGTAATGCTTACATAGTTCAGACCAGGAAGTCCTGCCTGCTCCCATGTGCATGTGTGGGCTATCTAACAGTTGTCTGACAAAAAACACGAAGTACAGTATTTGCATGGACAATGTATAGTGATGTACAGACAATATGTAGCGATCATTCAAATCCATTTTGCTTTGGGGCTGGGCTTTTATCACAATCCCCCATGAAAGAAAAGAAAGGGGAAAATAACACTTTCCCACTTGAAGCGAATGCCAAATATTCTCTAGAGTGGTTTAAAGCTCCTCTTCACACAAAGTGTGATTTGCTATTTTACAAAAGAGGAATGCGCTGCATGCTGAGCACTGGTGTCATTTTCAAGGTGAGTGTTTTTTTATTATCGTCGGTATTCTGTTCATTCTGTAGAGGTTGGGTATATTTTACAATGTCCAACAGCCACAAATGCAGGCACACACACCCACACATGCAAACACAGAAGCACACACACCCACACATGCAAACACACACACACACACACACACACATGCAAACACACACACACACATATGCACACACCCACACCCACACAAACACAAACACACACCCATACCCATAGACACACACACACACGCCCACACACACACATGCACACAAACACACACACACACACACACAAACACACACACACACACACACCCATGCACACACACACACACACACACACACACACACACACACACACCGCACACCCACACACCCACACACACACACACACACACACACACACACACACACACACTGATCTAGAATAGGTCCAAAGAAATCCCTGGTGTAGTGAATATCCTCTATCTCAGTAACTCTCAATTAAAACATCACTATATTGGTCCTAACTTCGACCAGCGATGCAGCCATTACCGCTGTGCACTTCAACAATACACTACAAATTGCAAACGGTTCCAGAAAGAAGCTCTATAAAACGCGTTGGGTTATTCCTTCCATTCGTCCTGATAGCGTCTTCCAGTCAGTGCAGGGCTGTTTTCATTATTTCCCTCCCTTTGCCTAAGACATACGGCACCGCGGTACACAACGGTAATGAAACAGTGGCTTTTTGGATCGATGTTTCCCTTGGGTTCCTCCGCGCGGCTCTGGCCGTTTGCTATGACAGGCGCCAGACGGCAAACGGTGCACAGATTTACTCCAGCCAATCCTTGGGTGAATCATAAACACACACCTTTCAGAGCTCCGTCTCCTGTATCTGAATAATAGATACCGTGCAGACTCTGCCAAGGCTTTCATTCCTTCCCCAGTGCCAAACCCTTCCGGGGGGGAAAAGACTCACACAAATTCCACATGTTGAAATGTTGAAAAAGCACA
Organism: Aldrovandia affinis; assembly: GCA_029706075.1. Taxonomy (NCBI): domain Eukaryota; kingdom Metazoa; phylum Chordata; class Actinopteri; order Notacanthiformes; family Halosauridae; genus Aldrovandia; species Aldrovandia affinis. Next base: position 50,283 of record JAINUG010000284.1, on the reverse strand, counting down.
TGGATATATGTGGTCACGTGTGAATACCCGTGAAGTAAATGTGACAGCGTCTGATCACATGACATGCATACATGACAATATGTGGTATACATCTGCATCAAATATATGTAAATGAGTAAATTAAGGGTTCTGGTGGCTCTGTTATGATGTGGGGTGCATTTCCTGGCATGGTTTAGGTCCACTCAACCCCTTAGAGGGCAAGGTAAATGCCAATGAGTACAAAGCCATTCTGAGTGATCGCCTTCATCCTGTGGTGAAGCATTTCTATCCTGATGGGAGTGGTCTCTTCCAGGATGACAATGCCCCCATTCACAGGGCATGAGTGGTCACTGAATGGTTTGACGAGCATGAAAACGATGTAAACCATATGCCATGGCCATCTCAGTCACCAGATCTCAACCCAATTAAACACTTTTGGAGATTCTGGAGCAGTTTCTGAGACAGTGTTTTAACACCACCATAGACAAAAACACAAAATAATGGAATTTATTGTGGAAGTTGTCATTGCATCCCACCAATTTTCAAGAGTTCTAGACACTTGTAGAATATATGCCAAGTGCATTGAAGCTGTTCTGGTGGCTAATGGTGTCCCAACGCCCTATTAAGACATTTTATTTAGGTGTTTCCTTTATTTTTGCAGATACCTGTATTTTTGGACATCCAAGGTATTACTGAACAGTTGTTCAATGGTTTATTCCATCACATGCTCGTGTTGAACTAGTGCTGCTTTCAAAGCAGTTTGTCTGTCTTTTGTCACCAAAATAAGGTTTAAGAACTGTTTAGCATTAGCCAAGTCGCTGGCCAGAAGAAAAAAAATGAATTACAGTCATTTGAATTATTTAATTTTGAAACTAGTATGACCAACTGCGCTCCTCTTTTACATATCTAATCCATAGAAGGTTTTTTTCACAACAGTAATTTGACAGGTTCTGTCTTTTTTTTTCTCTCTCTCTCATAAAACTCCAAGCTGCTGCATGCCATACCCCAGGATCATCTCAAATGAGAATCTTAGCAACGGCTGCCCATAAGTACGTTTCATAAGAAGTAGTTTGAGGGCACCTAAGCATTAAGTACTACAACTGTATTTACAGCCCTTAATTTAGTCCCTAATACCATAGTGTGTGTGTAGGTGCTGTATTTGGACAGCAATGCATTCCTATCATCAGAATCAAACGTAACGAATTCTAATAAAGTACTAACGGCATTGCTCGTTCGCTTTTCCCTGTGGGATGGCGATGTCATTCGGCTCTCACTCGCACTCTGTCTAACTGGCACTCAGAAATGTCTGCCTGTCGGGACTGGGAGAGAACAAAGCTCCTGTGGCCAATTTGGGAGAAGAGCAGGCGCACCTGGCGAACAGTCTGAACATCTTTGAGAAGGGACGTCCGAGAAGGAAAGTGACGTATTTAATTAGTCCCTCCTCCTGTCTCCTTCGTCTCATCATTTCTCAGCCACGTCGAAGGAGAAATTAAAGCGCGGCTCGAAATGCGGGAGCGACACCCAGTCTCTCATTTGAAACTCCCAAGTGCCGACTGGTCTGCGGTGAATGCAGAGTCACGTAAAAACGGCAACCTACGGCATTGGCACAGGTGAATATTTTTTCAAAAACCTAGCAGAGATGCCACGACGCATTTTTTTTGGGCGCAAGTTCCAGAAAGCCGTCAAGCCGCTTGTGACATGCTTCAGCGGACCTGGCCATGTTTTACCGTGCGATTTTAAGCACAATGACCGTGCAAACGTATTAATTACGCTCATAGCCCGAAGTGGACTTTCGCGAGCAGTTTCTGCTGTGGGCTGGCACGATATACAATGAGTTAAACACACGAAGATCTGACAAAGAGCAGAAAATGATGGGATGTTATAAACCAACAGCTGTCTGATTGCAAGGGACGGCGACGCTGTTAAAAAAATACCACGCGAGAGGAGAGCTGGCCTCGTTAAGGCTGTGGAAGCACATCACTGCTATGGCAACCAACAGCTGTCATCAGCTCTGCAAGATACACGTCCTAAAACTCAAATATTCCAAGTGTACCATGACAGGCACCAGATTCAGGATCTTCTGAGGGTTTTTTGGGGGGGAGGTGGAGAGAGACAGGCGAATACATTATTTAAGCCCTCTCTTGGCCGACACATCAAACGAGCTCTCCTCAATAACGTTGGGGAAGAGAGAATACTGTAAGATAAAGGTTGGCCCTGCTTCAAAAACGCAGACGTCGAGATTTCGAAACGGGCCATCGAGTGCCAGGAAGGGCGGTGTATACTCCTGGCTTGGGGTTTTAACTGACAGTTCGTTGTGGGCTGTAGAATGTAGGGCCATGTACCGTTCCATAAAAGACGGGCAGTCTGTCCAAACTTACTTTCTGATCTCAGCCCCCCCCAAAAAAAAAGAGGTCCAGAATGACATAACCGCTCTGAGTCATTGGCGCTCACAGAATGATTCAGCCGCCGTGCTGTGATAAACAAAACCGTCCGTGCTGTAAACAAGTTGACACAAGGCCGATAACGCCGCGGCGGAGCGACGCCGGGCCAAGGGATTAGACACCCGCGGAAAGCGTGATTACAGCGGCCCACGCGCGAGCGAGCCAGCGCGCGCGGGCTTCGCGACGCGGTTCCCTTTCCAGAGGCCCCCGCAAAAAGGGGGCAGCGCAATTATTCGAATCAATACGCCGCGGCGGTATTGACCAGTCCGGCCCTCGAAGAATTGAGACGGCGTGATCGATGCCGGAGGTGACACGTCAGAGGGGCAGGGGATGACTTTTCATTCATTGTCTCAATAATGCCCTTTTCGAACATGAGCAATATCATTCTCCGTTGTGGGGGAAAACGGCATCTCTCTATAACGGCACGGTGTAAATCAGTGGCTCTCAAACTCCCACCGTGTATGCTGGTTTTCGTTCCAACCACGATTGCAACCTCTGAATTGTAACGAGCTGTTAATTGTTCGTAATTAGACACTTTTCGTTTATATTAAAACATGAGATGCCCTGTAAGGGAAGCGAGGGGAAATCCTCCAACACCAGGGGCGATTCTAGGAGTTTACCTTTAGGGGGCTCAACCCCCAATATGAATGTGAGATGCTCACATGCAAAGCACAAGCCTACATTTTTAATTCATTTACTGTTACATTCCTCAAAACAAAAAAGCCACAATGGTGGTCGATCTCAAAATTTAAATACTACTCTATCGCTGGTAGTAGTAGAGTAAACATGTTTTTTAGAAAAGAATGATTAAACATTTTCAGGGGGGGCTGAGATGAAAGACCCCCTAAATAGGGTCTAAAATCGCTACTGCCCCACACCATAACAGAGCTGCTCAATTTACTCAGGTGCTTCTTTTATTTTGTCAGTTACCTATATAATACATACTGTATATACAGTGGCTTCGGAAAGTATTCAGCCCCCTTCACTTTCTCCCACTTTGTTGTGTTATAGACTTCATTTAAAATAGATTAAATACATTTTTTGCCATCAATTTACACAATTTAATACCCTGTAATGACAAAGTAAAAACACGTTTATAGAAATTGTTGCAAATTTATTAAAAATAAAAAACTTAAATATGTCATTTACATCAGTAAATCAGGCACCAAATTGAGCTCAGATGCATCCTGCTCCCTTTGATTATCCTCAAGATGTCTCTAGAGCGTGATTGTAGTCCACCTGTGGCAAATTCAATTGATTGGACATGATTTAGGAAGGCACACACCTGTCTATGTAAGGTTGCACATTTCACAGTGCACGCCAGAGCAAAAACCAAGCCATGAAGGAACTCTCCATAGACCTCCGAGATAGAATTGTGTCGAGGCATAGATCTGGGGAAGGGTATAAAAACATTGCTAAAGCATTGAAAGTTCCCAGGAGCACAGTGGGCTCAATCATTGTGAAATGGAAGAAGTTTGAAACCACCACGACTCTTCTTAGAGCTGGCTGTCTGGACAAACTCAGTAATCCCTTGGTCAAGGAGGTGACCAAGAACCCAATGGCCACTCTAAGAGCGTTTCAGAGTTCCTCTGCAGCGATGGGAGAACCTGGCAGAAGGACAAACATCTCTGTAGCACTCCATCAATCAAGCCTTTATGGTAGTGGCTAGACGGAAGCCACTCCTGAGTAAAAGGCATATGAAAGCCTGCCTGGAGTTTGCTAAACTGCACTTAAAGGATGAGAGCATGAAGAAAAAGATTCTCTGGTCTGATGAGACAATAATTTAACTCTTTGGCCTGAATGCCAAACACTACCATAAAGGTCTGATATGTGTGTGTATATATATATATATATATATATATATATATATATATATATATATATACATACATACAGTATATAAAACATTTCAGAGAATGTAATATAATTCTGGTAAATTCTGTAATATAACGTACATTATTAATATGGATTCTGCTGAGGGCAGATGTCCACAATCTTTCTACCATGTCATACATTTTTAATTTAGAATCAAACCAATATTTCAGATCTGCGGTTATTAAATTATTCTGCCTCGACGACAGAAGAACGCTTTGTTATTATATTCTGCAAGAACTTTGTAATAGTACAATGCAATGCTCCTTTATGTTTTTGCTTTAAACAAAAAAGTTAACACAAAAGTAACGATTATAATATGCCATTTAGCAGATGCTTTTATCCAAAGCAACTTACAGTAGTGAATGCAACCTAAACTTTGGTAAACTTTTTATTTTTATTTTTTACTTCTGGCAGTTTACTGTTTACCTTTGTACCATTTCAAGTTATTCACTGGACTTGAACTGCTTAAATTTCAGTAAAAACTGGAAAATGGGGGTGTTCTAAAACTTTTGACCAGTAATGTACATTTTTCAGTATATGTGGTCCCGATGGGAATTAAACCCACAACCTAAGCTTTGTTAGCGCCATGCTCTACCTACTGAGCCACACAGAACCACAATTGAATTTGTAGGGCATAGCTATTGCCTACACAGGATGAGAGTCCTCTGGATAATTAGCTTTCACGTCTCATTTGAAAGGGACAACCTTGGCATACACAAAAAAATTTCACTGTAGTTAAACCTGAACTACAGCATCCCCCCCAACAAAAGTGTTTCTTTTCTATTACTTTGTTCAAAAACTTCACATGAAGGGCACAGAGGAAGTCATGAAAAGGATTCACTGAACGGATTCATTCAATTCACCTTGACTCGCAATTAACTTCAAGTGTAGTTGAGTTTTCTAATAGTTTTATTTTTTTCCTCATTAATAGTTGCCCTAGTTCAGCAATCACCAAAATGAACTTGACAAGCTGTGTTGGCAAGAAAACATTTAAACACTTAAGTTAAGGCCAAATGGTATTGAACAGGGGTGCCTGAGTTTGGTCCTGGAGACATGGGTGTCCAGGCTTTTGTTCCAGCCCAGCACTAACACAGATGATTTGAGGGCCCCAATAGTGTAGCATTCTAATGCACCCATATTGGCTGGTCTTTTATGAGTATCACGGTCGCGGTTTGAAACCCGACCGTACCAGACCATCCTTGGTGGGGAGCCCCGATCAGGTTGTGGAGTTTGGACAAATTTGCAGAGAAGCATGTAAGGGTGACTCCAGAACGTGGGTGGACTAATTCCATCTCGAAGGAAGTGGAGTTTTCTGCCCTCTGAGAATTAGCTTGCCTCATAGAGATGAGCAGCGATTTCATATGGGGAGGGCAAATCAAAATAAATGGAGGGTATAATTGGTCACTAAATTGGGAAAAAAACTGGAAAAAATCTGAAACAAAACAAAAAACACAGCTGATTTGAATATTTATTGTCTTGATGAGCAGATGACTAATGAAATCAGCTGTGTTAGTGCTGGGCTGGAACAAAAGCCTGCACACCCATGTCTCCAGGACCGAACTCAGGCATCCCTGCACTATCATATTAGATCAGGGGTGCCCGACGAGGGCTAATCCGTCTCGGGATTTCCTGCCAACTTCTGCTCTAAATGATTGAATTAGCCCCAATCATGTACTTTATTTGACATTTTGATCAATTCAGGAGCTGCAGCTGGTGAACGCGTTTCACTGTGGTCTGATATAAGAGAGAACCAGCATTGGTGCATACAGCTGTTTGGAGAATTAAACCAGAGTAATTGGTTGGAACAAAAACCAGCACACACACCAGCCCTCTAGGCCTGCATTAGATTTGAGCGAATCAGCTTCTTATGTGTCAGCCGGATTTAAATCCACATTCGTTTGGCATTCGAAACAGCCTAAAGCGGGCGACCACCGTGGTCATTATTGCACAAAAGGCCCATCGTGTTCTCTTCATTCCCTGCTTTTCAAATCCCCAGCCAGCTGCTGGAAGGAAGTGATGCGTGACTGGCCGGCAAACCGAGGGGCCCCGCGCAAATCCCGCCGGGCGCAATCCGCGGAGGAGCTTTCCCCGCCGTCACAGCGGACCGAACCCCGAGAATTGCTCTGGCGTTTGTGGCCCGGCGATGCCCCGACGGCGACGGGCGGCTAAACGAAAAGCCAGCCAGCCACCCGTTTCGGCTCGAACCCTCCGGATAATGTTTCACTCCGTTGATTTCAAAACAGCATCCATAATGCATTGTTCTCCGACGCCTCTCTCTTTCTCTCCCGCCTCTGCTGGCCCAATCGGCCGCCGCAGAGATTACATCCTGAAAGATTTAAACCAGCGGGGAGGAGACGGGGTGGGAGCAGGCCTTTAATAAAGCGAGGGGAGTATGACACTGGAAACGAGTAGAAGAGGAGTAGAAGGCGCCCTTCCAAAGGCTTCTGCACAGCTCTGCATTGGGAGCTCAGTAGCCACATGACATTTGCATTGGGTTTCTGCAGGAAACATTTACCATCATTTCAAAACTGTTTGCAACGGATTAGTGAAAAACAAATTACTGCAGCCTGGCCAGCCATTACCTAACATTGATAAAGTTGCTATGATGCCAAAAGTCCATATCGCAAGAGGCATAAACATGTGACATTGCGTAAGTGTGGTGAGCTGAAACCGTGTTCATGGGAGCGGGCGTATTGTAGTCATGCTTGGAAAGACCCCAACCACCCCTAATATTAGCTTTTTGTTGTCCCACGAATAAGGGGTATTCAGTAAAATGGTTTCATCCTATCAGCTAACAGTAGCCGGGAGAACATTTTGTCCCGATTGCTTCTGCAGTCTGGACTCTCTCTGTACTTAGCCGAGCGGCAGGACATTGAGTCAGTGATGCACCAGTGAGTTCTGGAGGACGGGCAGTAGTGGAAACAGGCCAGCCTGACAGAGGGGGAAATATCAGAAACAAATTGGTCCTCTGTCTCACCCCACCCTCCCCCTCCTTACATGGGCCCTCCTTACATGGGCCCTCCGCTTTGAAATGAGCCCCCGGCCCCCACCCCACTCTACTACCCCAGGCCAGGGCCGTTTGAGTGCCCCCCTTGTTTTGGCAGTCATCTGTAGGTCAGGGGGTCAAGGGCATTAGAGTTTGTACAATTCACTCACTCCTTATTGGTACTTTGGGAAAAGAGAGCGTTTCTCAGCCATCAGCTCTTCGTTGTAATCGGTCTGAATTTTGCCCCACCTCCAGAATTCATTTAGAGTCGGGGCACTGGATTCAGCCGCCTTTGATAAGAAACCTCCCTCCCTTCAAAGCGCGAGCGACGTTAGCGGCAGAGCCTTATCTGCGTGTCCGCTGCGTGGAGCGAGCACAAAGCGCTCTGTGCCTCTGCACCGGGGCGGGCCCTGCTTATCTGTCACCAAGTTGACGTGCGCAAAATTGATCCTCTGAGTCATGCGAGAACGTTTCCGGATGGATCTCTGCTCAAAGAGACCGGGTAGGGTCTTGGTGATGTTGAGAATGCGTTAACGGGACAGATTTACATTTAAATTATTATTATATAAATTTTTTTAAACTGATCCACCGCCCCATCAGCAGTGTCAGCAGAATGGGCGATTGACATGTTCAACGTTCACAGAAATAAATTGAATGAAAATTGAAAGAGTGTGAGACTCGCTTTGATCTGCTGTTTAAAAGTTAAGGATGATGTAAAACCCATTTAAACAGCAGATATAAGGGAAGGACAGGGTCCAGGCCTAAGCTGTAGTGATGTCATAATTAAGCTACCCCAGATCATGTGACAGCAAGGAGGTACTCTGGGGGCTAAGAACAGGAAGGATTTACAGCAAGTCTCCATAGAGGGGGCACAGCATTGGCCTGAGCCCGTTACTGTGCCTACCGCCAGACACTGATCACACCCTACAGCCCGACTAGACCTCTCCGCTCTTCCTCCCTTGGCCAACTGACTGTTCCGTCCCTTCGTGCTCCCGGCAGCCATTCCTCGCAGCCTCTTCTCTACCCTGACCCCCCGCCCGGTGGTGGATTGACCTCACACTCAGTCAGGACTGCAGAATCGCTGGCCATCTTCCACAAGAGACTGAGAACCCACCTCTTCGGACTGAATATATTAATAAATAAAAAAACTTGTAAAAAAGTCCTCTCCATTTTAAATGCACTTATTGTAAGTGCTCTTCCGCGAGATCGTCTTCTAAAGGCCTAACATGTAAAACGTCACATAGAATGAAAACGGTTAACCTCGAACAGTGCCTCTGGTTCCCCGATAGGGCAGGAGGAGTCACCTCAAAACCAGAGCACGGAAACCTCTCAACTTCCAATGCCATAAATGATCCGTTCACGGTCGGTTTACGGTCGGCTTATGGCTCATGGCTACGGTAGCTCTCACCTCTCAAAGTTGTCAGTTGCAGATTTTTAAATGTCTGTTTTAAATGTCTGTTTTCCTCAATTCCTTGCCTATGCTGCAATTCTCAGCAAGAGCTGTCACCGTCCGCTTCTTTTTTAAATTACACATCAGCTCGTGTGCGAGACAGTGCGAGATGTGAGAACGCGGTGGGAAAGTGCTGAGGAGGGCGGCATTGCACATTGCCAGAGATATTCATTTGAAATATCCGTCTCTGGGCTATAACGAGCACTGCTCCACTTCTAGGTTTAGAGTCACATCCATCTGGGCAGAGAGACACTAGGGGCCAGATTTACCCAGCATTTACACCAGTGCACAGTTTGCGCCCATTTTTTCTATTTCTGCTTACTACTATATTTACCTTTATTTTTTTATTTCTGTTCATTGTTTTAACTTGAAGGTTTATTTCACATTTTAAGTTTTAATCCTTTAGGAAAGAAAAAAAAAGTGCAGAAAAAAGTGTGTAAACGCCTTTTAAATCTGACCCTAGGTTCCCTAACCACTATATTGAGCAGGGCAGGCACACTACAGTCCACTTCTAGGTCTGGCATTGGCGTTTACGGGGTTAGTATATAAAAAAGTAGCCTGTACAGTTCATGTTTCATTTTTGTCAATATGTGTATGTGAGATCGTGGCTCCCAACGAGCGGATGGGCAGAGCGATTCTGAAGAGGAGGAAAATGTAATTTTGTTTTTAGGATGCCTTATTGCAGGTGCTGTTGGAAAAATGAAAAAATGAAAAAAGAATAGCAGACTTTGTTCACAGTCCCTCACTCCGCATTGTGACAGATGGGCTTTTCAGCGCGGCTGATAAATAAGGCTTCTGTTCTTTCTTGGCCAAGGAAGTCCCCCAGGGACCGTGCAAAAAATAAGAAATTAAAAATGTCCTCTTTTCTGTGCATTATGGGAAGACAAAGGACTTTGGCCAATAGCGCCACGCCGCAGTGTGCTGTCGGGGCAGGGATAGGTGGATTTGGAGCTGACATGTGAAGGTCGGTCTTTTAGAGCCAATATCAATTAAAGGTCTTTCGGTCTGATCGCTGTAGTTTAATGGTACATTATTATCCTTTATTCGGGGAATGGGGTCTACCTGAATACTTGAGATGCCATGCATAAACTATAAAGAGCAGGAGGTAAAAAACACAAATGAATGTGCTGAAATGAAACACCCGGCTCATTTACGTGACACGGTGATGAGGCCCCTCTAAAAGATATGGGGCCGTTTTATCACCAAAGGCGCATCGCCTCGTCACAGGTCACAAAAGAGGGTGTCGTTGATTGTAATCTCTGTTGAATGGGTGGGTAATCATTCAAAGTCAAATGCCGAAGCAGATGCCCCATATTCACACTGGATAGTCTGCTGCTGCATTGCTTCTATCCTCTGTGCATCCTCATTCTCTATTGTCTATAGAATCTTTGAGGTTCTGGCAAAGATTCTATAGACAAACCAGATGGTCAAGTCATGGATTCCTTTCATCTACTCTACTTCCTAACTACAGGCTCCAGTGCAATATTACATATTATTAATACTCATAAAAAGGCATGCCCAAGGACAGAACATCCATTGCCACAGTGTTGTCCTTGGTCACGGCCCTTTCATGAATATCCAAATGCAGCTAATTGGAATGTTTTGGCTTCAATGGTAGGGAGACAGAACTTTGAATGTTAGGAATATGGAGCTGAGCATCTGGTGGGTCTAAAGCTTCTGTGGTGTTGGTTGGCAACAGGAGGTTCTGGTGCAGTCTGTGGTGATCTGCTACAGGTAACTGCCAAAATAAAGGCAACACTTAGTAAATGAGGGATCCTTTAAATGGGTGCAGCACCGTGAGTGTCCATAGGGGTGCGCCACATCTGATATAGACAGATCAGCCCAGCCCCCCCATTCCATCGAGCTGTCTTCGTCACTGGAGCTCCTACCAAATGGGCTCCACCCATCACCCTCTTTCAAAGTCTCATCTTCTAGCCATGCTCAAAGTTAATTATAGGCAACCAGGCCTGCCCAGCATTTTTGTGCACGACTCTGAGCATGCTGGAATGTTAATTGCTAAATTAACTCAGGAACAACACCTGCGTGGAAGCACCTGCTATTCAATATGCTTTTTGAACCTTGTTTACCTAAGTGTTTCCACCTTTTTGGCCACTATCTGTATGTCGTACATCAGGCCAGTGTATCGAGCATCTGTGACTGGACCTGAGGGTCATAGGGTTCAAACCCCTGATGGAACACCATGGCTGTACTCCTGAACAAGGCACTTTAGCTGTTTTAAACAGGTCACAGTGTCTGCAAGGTGGAGAATATAAATGACCCTGGTTTAAGATTAAAGATGGCCGGCAGGGGTTTCCGATAGCGTAGTGGTCTAATGCACTCATTTAGCTGTCGCCTATCGCAGTCATGGTTCAAAGTGGAGTGATTTCACCAGACAAAATGAGAAGGGAGCCGGTCGCCAAAACACGATTGGCCCAAACCCCAGAGAAACGATTAGACAGGAGGTGGGCGGTGAAGCAACGCGTGGGAGAGGCAGCGCGGGGGCTGAGGGCAGGTGAACATGCCGATACACCTCCTCCGTTCCTTCCCCCTCATCCACTTCAACCATTTCATCTCGCTCGCAGTCCACCACACACACACACAAAAGAAATGGGATAAATAAATGCACGCAGAAGGTTTGGCAGAGTCAGTGCACTTCTGCGGAACGGCAGTTCAAAATGCGACCGAATCGGTGGTTTAGTTTCAGTGGCCAGGTGTCCACACATTCAACATTTAGGTCCCCACTGATTTCACCTGCTAGTATATAACCGAATCAATTAAAAAAGGTAACCTCTTTGTCAAGGAATCATGTGTTATATGGCACATTACAGAAAATGAGAGCATTGGTTGACCTGACTGACTTAAATTCCTGGGATGTGAATATGGGACATTTGTTGTTCGTGGCATGCAAAGCTATTTCTGACTTAATGTGTAAAGTAAGTCATGCTTTAACAGAAATGAAAAGTGTCTAATTAAGAGCAATGAACATCTCGTGACAACATTTCAGAGGTTGCAATTATGGTTGGAACGAAAACCAGCATACGCAGTGGGTCCCCAGGACCGATGTTGGGAACCACTAGACTAAAGGGAAGCAGAGGATCTGGGAAGGTGTTTGGCTGTCACTACAAAAGAGGCCATCCCACAGAAAGAAAACCCTCTTTAGCCCCCACACACACACACAGAGATAAGAGCATGGCTGGATGGGTATTGGAGACAATGTTCCTCCTCTCCTCTAAAGACAATGGAAACTCGATAATGATCCTAAAGATGAAACCGTCACGTCTTCCATCCCTCAGTCAATAAGAGATTACCCACAATGCATTAATGCAGCAGGAAATGAATGGCTTCTACAGATATGCCTGCTCGGTATGATGTATATTAATGTTGGATCAATGCTTTTAAGAACTGACTTGAATATCGTCGTTGTCAGGCTAGGGGGGTTTTATTGCTTGGCGTTTTGCTTTATGAACCGGATGTACTTTTATATGTTTCTAATGTGTTTGTGCATGTACGTATCTTGTAGTGTTTGTTTTTATTTTTACGATACATACTTTTCTTTTTGTAGTTCATTGGAGACAGGTGTTGGAAATTAGCCTTTGACTATAAGCACTAAATGCAATGCATCTAATGCTTGATTTTTAATATTGTATCAATGCTTCTGCTATGTTGCTGACATTCATTAATTGATAAAAAAATATCCATGTCCATTTTTTTTTACACACATGGACAGTTCTCATCCAACTTTGTGTACTGTACATTTCTTATAACTTAACCCCCAACTCTGCAAACCATGGTCAAACCATAACTCAAATGAATGCAAATGGAATGTGGGGGCTGTTCAGGTGTATCCTTTTTTTGGAGATAAAAGGAATTCGAGGATATGGTGAATCTTCACAGGACAGACTCTGCTCTGTTTGTAGTATCACATCAGACACTGAACAATTTACTTTAACTTACAATTATCTCCATTTACACTTAATTTACACTTACACTTTAATGTAATTGCTTAAAATGCAATGTGAGGGACCATGTCAATTGAGAAGGATTCAAAATTATACAGTGCAATGCAATATAATTTGACACAAACATACCCAAATACATGAATGCAGCTAAATTAATCAAACAGTTAATGTTGAAAGTCTTACATTATATAATGCATGAATCACAGGAGCATAAATCTCTCATCGCTCCAAATAAACGTTTACTACAAATCAGAGCAGATGATCTGCCTTCCTCCTGTACATTACAAGAACGTTTGTCAAATTTGCATCATTATTATTATTGTCTGAAGATAAATCAAGACATAATGTATGAAATTCAACTTATTCATCAGTCCCATTGATGATTGGTTACGGTTTTGGTCACAGCTTAAAATGCTGCGATGTGAGGGAGACCATGAGAGGGAATGAGAGGTGACTCAAAAGGTCAGCTGTAACTCCCCTTTATATGAAACGCAGACAGACGTGCTGCTGATTGGACATACCGTCTCATTCATACAGAACAGCAGTCCTGAACTAGGCATTGCAGTCTCTGCTTTAGAATGCTTTGTATGGATTTTTTTTTTCATGTCAATGTTTACTTCGGTCTGACAGCGAACCAGCTTACACATCAGAAAAAAGACTAGCTTTACAAAGGAGCGAAGGGACTTTACATGGAGCGACAACAACATCTCTCTCTCGTTCTCTCTGCTCCCCCTTTCTCTCTCTTTCATTGTTCTCCCTCATTTAGCCTCTTTCTCGCTCTGCTCTCTTTCTATCTTTCCTTTTTCCTCTCTCTCACCCTCTCTCTCTCTCTTCTACCATCTCTCCCTTCTCTCTCTCTCTCTCTCTCTCTCTCTCTCTCTCTCTCTCTCTCTCTTCCACCCTCTCTTCCTCTGCTCACTCTCTCTCGCTCTCTACCACTCACACTCTGCAGGGCTGTGTCCAGCTGCTATGACTCCGCCCCCAGCTCCTCCTCCATCCTCCAGCCCCTCCCTTGCAGGATTAATTATGCAGCTCAATGCAGCACTCTTGAGAACCGACTGCAGTCTGCTCTCCTGCTCTCTCTCGCTCTCTCTCTCTCTCTCCCTCCCTCTCTTTCTCACTATCTGTCTCTCTCTCATTTTCTCTCTTTCCCTCTCTCCCTCCCTCTCTATCTCGCTCTCTCTTTCTCTCTCTGTCTGTATCTCTCTCTCCCTCCCCCTCTTCCTCCGCAGCACGACCGAGGAGAGATGCATCTCGCGGCTGGCATGTGCTGGGTGCAGCGCTCCGAGCGCCTCATGGCACGCTGCACGGCGGTCAGTGGAAAACTACTGCTTCCCTGCTCCCGCGCGCCATAACCCACGGGGACACGTGCTGCGCAGGGAGGTGCGAAGCGGTCCCACCGCAGACCCTGAGCACCTCCGCAGGCACGCACGCACGCCTGCCTGGCCATCACAGCCCCGTGTCCTGTTGAATCGCCCCTCTTCGTACGTCGTACATTAGCCCCTGCGCAGGGTATCGGGATAGTTGGCTCTCATCGTTACACACAAACCACACGAGCTGGCACGGGTCAAATACTGGCACGGGTCAAATTTCCCTTCCTGCCTTTGGAGTGGCGCATATTCAGACAGTCATCTGATCTCAGAGGTGTCGTAGAGAGTTAAGTAAATGACGGCAACCGTTTTAGGGCAAAAGGGCAGGGGTCGGAATTTGGTATGCAAATATTTTATGTGCGTTGGGCTGCTTTGCTAACGAGACCCCGTTCGCCATGCCTAATTAACTTGTTCTAATTAGCTCTGATCCGTGAGTTTGATGTGCTTTGTTTACCTCGTTAATTAGCACTTTGATTTACTTTGCTACGGTACTTCTGATTCTCAGTAGTCGTCCTCGGCTCTCTGGGTAAAAGGGAACTCTCAGAGTTCAAGGGAAGAGTTCGTTTGCTAAGCCAAGAAGGGGTTGGAACAGGCGGGTTTTTAGTCCGCAAAGCATTTTACGAACGGCGTACATTAGCCGCAACTCCACTGACGTGGAGCAGCTGTACGTGTGCCGCTCAATGCGTCAAAGTACGGCAGCTTGTGTTTCAGTTCTCCTGTTTCGGTTTCAAATGGAGGGACTTTCAGAAGACAGGGTCCCGCTGTGTGCGGAGAATTTGTTTGAACTGTCGTGTGTTTGCCACAGCTCACTTACTTAAGCTGCTCAGTTTAGCAGAGGAGTCCTTTATCCTCCGGCATATGTAAACAGTCCGCAGTGGGTCTGACTAAAGACAGGCCAGAACAGGGAGGTTTCCTGACTGGGAACAGGACTGGTTTCTGTCATGGACGCCTATGACAGTGGTTCTCGGGGACCCCCAGCCAGTCCATGTATTTGTTCAATTCCACCACCAGCACATCTGATTAAACTCATTACTACTTAACGAGCGTTGATTAGTTGAATCAGGTGTGCTGGTGGTGGAATTTAACAATTACATGGACTGGCTGGGGGTCCCTGAGGAGAGGTTTGAGAACCAGTGGCCTATGACACGTCTATCTCTATAACTACTGTGGCCTGGTTTCAATCAACACGTGTCCTCAACTTTGACTTACAAATAAATGTGAAGTGTTGATTATTTTTCTTCACAAACACTGTTTGGGGAGTTAATTTTGGTGATTGCTGAACTCACCAAACCTTGTTGGTAAAGATAAAAATGAACCCCTGTATTTGAGTCAAAGTTAAAGAAAAATATTGATTGATTCCAGGCCTGTGTCTTCAGTTATGGTTTCCATGCAGGGCTCACGGCAAGTAAGACGCTGTGCTCAAAGCGGGTACAGATGCAAACCGTCAATACCGTAGATGCATTCCCACCAATCCACAATAGCTGGAGGCATTTCTGCATCAAAGTTATCAAGGACTGACAACGTCGTTGCCAATCCCAGATAGGATAGTAGGTTCAACCCATGTTAAGACAAGAAAAGGAAAATTCCATGCTTTTATCCTGTGTCCTGGGATACTACAGTTATATTGTCTTTAACAGTTCTTAATCCCAGCTAGAACGCATGGTCGTGGCACACATATCATCATTCTAGAAAGGAATAGTATTTCCTGGGTCAGGCCACATGTAACTTGTGTGCTGCACAGTAGATCTTCAATATAATTTAATGTAATGTTTTTGTTGCAGTTATAAAATGCACGGGCATTTAGATTTATTTTCCCATCGTAAGAAAACATGCACATTTGGAAACTAGTCTCACTGATTTATTTACGGAAAGGTTTCATCACCCATCACCCTCGTCACTCATCACATCCTGCATCCCAGCCAGACCCCTCCTCTCCGCCTCCTCGGGCAAACTGACTGTCCCTTCCTGAGGGTCAAAACCCACCTCTCCAGACTCCATTACCACTAATTGTCTTGCCTCTTCTCTGTCCTGACCCCCAGTGGTGGAACGACAAAAAACACACTGGCCATCTTCCGCAAGAGACTCAAAACCCACCTCTTCAGACTCCATTACCACTGCTTTCATGTTCAATACTGCATTTTGTAATATGTATCCATGTTGATGTTGATGTTCATCGTTCCCTAACACAAGTGACGCATCCAGTGTGACGGTTATAAAATAGTGTTGTGATTCACTTTATTATCCTATAACCACAGTTTTCTATCACTACAACTTTACTACAAGTGTATAGGTCTCTCGCTGGCCATGGTGGTGGATGCCTGTGGCTAGGACGATCAACGGGCGCCATGGAGTTGCAGAGAACATAACAATGGAGACCCAGCAGAGAGGTGCCAGTACCCTACGCTGTTTTATTATTGTGCGCAAATCGACCGTACGGCGCCAGGTCTCGCGGCTCTGCCCTACCGTACTTGGCGAGAGTAGAGAACAACAGACCCCACGCCAACTGGTTGCCATTCGAAGTCTAGAGAAGAGCTTAGACCAGACCGGTAGCTAGCTGGGGCCCGCTGCTGTACACCTCTGACTCTCTCCAACACGTCACGCTCCAACTTCCTAATTGGCGGCAGGAGGAACAACGCACAAGCTAAATTGCTCATGAATATGCTGCTTTAAAGGTACAGAGCTGAAAATCGACTCTTACGCAAGGCAGCTTCTGGAGTCTGCTAGATCTGTGCTAAAAATGAATATGCAAATATTGCGATATGTAAGCGTCGCCCGAAGCTGAGATGTCTTGTGCTATATAAAGCAAAAAAATCATAAAATATTAGCTGTTTCGCTCTCAAATATGGAGATCAAAGGCATCGTAGGATCAGATAGTTTTGAAATGGAGCAGAATCAGTGCCGATTAGCTGCTCGGTCATCCAGTGATCTGGAAGTGCTGATGGTGCAAAATCATACCGGCAGATATGCAACTACTGCAGGGAAAGTGCAATTATAGTACCACTGATAAATCAATCAAAAGGTATTTGTTATATTGCTTCTTTTTTTTTTTTTACAATGAAATTGTCACAAAAGTGTGTGTTCCACTGGGAATCATAAGCCAAAAAACCAAAACAGAGCCAATGAGGGAAAAAATGGACAATTGAAGATTGACACTGGCCCAGGGAAAAATAACCTCAACAAAACCTTCCAGGAAAACCCGGGAAAATGCCATACACAAGGAAATGAAAATAAATGAAATATTTATATATGTACTTTCATTAATTGTCATATATTTATGTCACAAAACTAGGACATGCCTTGCATCATCGTCTAGGATTAGCACTACTGTCTGCGCATTGCGCTTTGACAACGAAACTATATGATTGTGTTTCCTTTATTTAGGATCTCACCTGTATTTCAGCACAGAGACGTACTGTTTGCATAATAACTAATGACCGTCAGACCAGAGCATCTGATCCAGAGACTGTTCGGTGGCTGAAAGAATAGCCATCAGTGGGATACAGTAGGCTGAGGGTGCTCTCAGCCAAGAGTCCAGGGAAGGATGCTGAGGTCTGTCAAATCGTCGTTGCCCCTGGTTACGCATATGACAGGTAGCCCAGTGAGGCTGCAGGGTGAAAGCTGGTGCAAACTAATTGATGTGTGCACAGCTGTATGAATAACCTATGCGCCCCACCCTATTAAAGTGCTGTACGTGTCTGAAATTCAAATGCGTGTGCGTGAGCTACATGTTGTGATAACGCGCAACTTTTGGATTCAAAGCAAATCGTCGTGGATGACATGCTCTTAAACCCAGAAGGTTAACCAATTAAGATATTAATTAAGGTAAAGCGCAAAAGTTGTGACACCGGCACAATCGCTGTCTGGCCACGCAGCATCCTTCATCGTGCTGTTTCGGCTCAGATTGAGCTGTAAACGGGCGGCGTTTGCCTATAGTCACACAGCAAGACAGATATTAACAATAAAAGTCACAGAATCGCAGGGTGCTGGAGGAACAGCTGCAGGGACGAGGCAAAGAGAGGGGGCGCTTGACTGAAAGTCCCGGGAATTGGATTACTGTCTGCGTCTGGTTTGAAGCACCCGGACCTGCCGGTAATCAGCTTTGGAAATGTAGCTTTGAATTGTGGGCCTGTGTGCGCCCATTCACCACGATCCGATTCCCCGGGAGTGCGGAGCAGCGGGGCGCCCGGTGAGCCTCCGGGAAACGCACGCGCGGAACGGATCGAGCGCGATTTCGGTGTTCCGGATGTGGATGTCCTGACGTCTCTGTGGCAAGCAAACCAAAAAAAAAAATGCAACATTTTTTAATTCCAGGCACCGGGCATCAGGTTACAACTGTAAACAAACTGCTCTCCGTCTCCAGCAGCTTCTTTTGGAAAATATGCTTTGAAGGGTCGGCTCGATCCGCGAACATTACCTGGCTTATTTAAATCCAGGGCCCTTTTTTTGCCTTTTACTGAATGGGGTGCACTGGTGCATTTTTCAAGACGATCAACCACGCCGAAGCCACAACGCAAACACATTACAATCCAGCGGAGGAACGGGGCTAAGGGAGGAGAGGCTTATATCATTTGGGAGGCTGAGAAGGCTAAGATATGGCTGCGCTCTGCGCTGCCTGTAGTGGTGAGGGAACGTGCTGTGGGATAGGCCCCCCAGCCTGCAGCACACTCAACACTGAGGCCCACCATCAGGAGAGAGAGAGAGAGAGACAGAGAGAGAAAGAGGGAGAGGGAGAGGGAGAGGGATGCCCGTCGTTCTGTGCTTTCGAGCAGCACGGCTCTGTAAGGAGATCACCAGTATGTCATTTCAGCTTAAGAAGCAGGGGGTGACATAGCTCATAGCGTTTGGAGGGTGGGGGGGGTCACCAGGAAGTCAGTTCAGCTGAGGGGACAGACATGGGGTCGCACGGCCCAGCCGCTCTGAGTTTGCTCCCACGCTTTCTCATTTCCTGTATCTGTGTTCCCGGATTTGAGATACATTCAATTCCAGAATTGACTGAATTGATTGAATTGGGCCCTTATATTTATATCTTTTCGCCAGAAATGACCACGTAATCTGTGTGGCTATTGCACCCCGAGACAGTAAAGCCTCCTGCATGTATTCAGAGAGGTGTAACTTAGCCTGTATTTCCTTGCACACCTCTCGAATCTAAAGTGGATTTCCCAATTTCTCCTTTCAGTCCCTGTAAGGTAACACCGGGGCACGGTGACCTGGGCATCCTTCGGCACGCGAGGTCCGAGCGACAGAACCTCGCCTCATCTATAAATAAAGCGCAAATCGCTGCACCCATGCCTGATTCCAAAGACAGACGCCTGATCGATGGGGTGCAGAGAAGTCAGGCTCTTGCTCACAGCAGATCTATAAAAGATGAGAACGGGACAGGAGGGCCGGGCAGGCATGTCGGGCGGAGGTGAGGGAAGCGGCGATCTTCAGAACCTCGTTTCATCCCCCTCCGCTGCGTCAGTGTCACAATTTGTTTTCGGAGCCCACAAAAAAGTCGATATGCGCCTTTTCGCCGCGGAGTGTGGGTGTCTTGGGCTTAAGGGTCAATAATCCTTTGAAAACGCTCTCGCGGTGTAAAGAAAATCCGAGGCCGGGAGCTGAGTACGGGATCGCTTTATACTGTGCGGCACAGCGTGGATTTCGAGCATCAAGCGCTCAAGTGCGCCTTCACAACAAACGCTCAAGGAGAAGTTTATATCTGGAAACTGCAGCAAGTCAAATCTGTAATGTCAGTGAAACGCATACGCAGACATGGATTACATGTATATTCCTCATTAAAGGTCTGCTAAAATAGCTTATTCAAAGCAGCACACAACATTGGTTAATCTTGTGTGACGCTGCCAGAGTAGAGAGGCCTGCTCCGGCCTGCTCTGGAGTAGAGAGGCCTGCTCCTCCTCTTTGGCTGCTGTCAGCGGTTCCTGTTCCCTCCCACAACCTGGGAGCCTACAGCGGCCTCACACACAGGCATGCTCACCTGAGGCTGATGGTGTTGCCTATTGCTTTTCTTTGGCCATATATAAAGTTCTGGTCTCTGGTCTCATGTGAATGGCCTCTGAGCTTTTTATCAAACCAACACAATTTCAACTGTTTTCTGGGTATAAACGTCCTTTCAGCTGACCTTCAGCATTTAGTTCCGTCAAACTAAATGAACAGCTACTGAACTGAAATGTTACTGAAGAGCTACGTCACTTGGCTAAAGGTAACTGCTTTCCAGTTATGATTTTGGGCTTGGTAGTGTGGAGACGAAGGATACCAGTTGTGGAGAGAGTAAGTAAGTAAGTAAGACTTTATTTATATAGCACCTTTCATACAAGAATTGCAGTTCAAAGTGCTTTACACAGAATGCGTAATCAGAGAAGATTAAAATATATATAGTGCAAGATCAATTTAGTAGTGCAAGTCAGAGTTAATCAAAAGCTTTGGTAAAAAGAACATTTTGAAAATGTCTAGTGTGTTGGCTTCCCTGATATTTATGGGTAATGTGTTCCATAATTTTGGGGCGTAGTTGACAAAGGCCGCATCACCAACCTTCTTATGACAGTTTCTGGTGATCTCTAATAGACCTATAATAGAGATCTATATTATATTATATTATATTAGATCTATATCTAATAGAGAGGTATGATAGTCTGTCCTAAATGTGTCCCAAGTTGCTTGAGTGACTTATTTATGACCTTCTTTTTGCCACACCCAATACAATCCACACAATACGTACATACATACATACATACAATATATTATTAGGGTGACCAGATGTCCTGTTGTGCAGTACAGTACCACATTTTTATCTGTCCCTTGTTCTGCATTTTAATAAAATAATAACATAATGGATATGACCTCCCCCATATATCACCCCCCATTTGTTATTTTGAATACTCCTTTCCTGTCCCACGATTTCATCCTGCTCGTCCTGCATTTGAACTGTTTAAATCTGGTCACCAACTACAGCATCACATGATGGCCCTGGAGAGGCACCCTGTACTCTGGGAATACCAGAAGGGCAGCACGCGCACCGAATCTGGCACAGAAGCGTCTCTCCGACAACTGCTGCTCTGCACTTCCTGTCACCTGACATCTGGGCTTGTACACATTGTAATCCCAGGTGACAGTAGGTGCCACGGCAACAGCAGTTGTTTGCTCCACTGCGTTGCCCGTGCATCGGTTACAGGGGCGCACAAAACTCCTTGGCTTACACACTACAGCAGAGGCGTTATTAGCTCATGCTGTGCGTTTCTGAATAGTGTTCCAGCATGTATCTAATGTCATTGTTTGGGAGCTATGAATGGTCCTTCCATGACCATGACCTTGTGCTTATTCTATACATTTCTCTGGAGAAAAAAACAACTTTTTGTTTTTTCGCACAACCCTGAGCGAACCTTACACAGCATGACATCAGCTCTCGTGAGACTTTCAAACTACTTCCATCTGGCAGCCCGACTGAAACTTCGGCAGTCTTCCTCAGGCTGCAATCTTCAAAAGGCCACCGGGCATCACTGACACACAGACGGGGGCGTCATTAGCCAGACACCGGGACAGCAGGGCTTTCCCGGAGAGCAATCGCACTTCTCGGCGTGCCGACCGCTCCGCGCAGACAGCACGGCCATTTGTTCGTTTGCCACCCGCAATCAACAAGACTGCGGCACTGAGCCCCGTCTCTCCAGGACAGATACACATCTGACCGCCGCGAGTCAGCATTTTCCTTTGGTTGGGAGTGAAACCATTGAAGCCACTGGCAAGTGCCCTGCAGCAGCACGCACGCTGATTTGAGCTCACGGAAGTTCTTCCTCGTCCGTTTCTTTAGCGCCACCGCTTTTTTTACGTGCGGCCGCAAAAAATTTTTTCTCAAAAGCGACCCTTCGCCGGTTCACAGAGATGTTCACACAGATGTTCTATTGTAACCAGATGATCAGCTCCTGTGGTCCTGCTGTCTTTTCTCTTCTTGTTTCTAGAACAGGGGTGGGCAATCTTACCCTGTGTGGGCCGGTGTGGGTGCAGGCTTTTGTTCCAGCCGAGCAGCAGCTCACCTGATTTGACTAATCAGCTAATCAAAGTCTTCAATCAGGGCTTTGATTAGTGGAATCAGGTGTGTCACTGTTCAGTTGGAACAAAAGCCTGATTGCCCACCCCTGTTCTAGAAGGTTCTGGCTGGTGTGGTTCCAGATTGGCTCCAGTTTCTGGTGCAATATTACGGTTTCTGGATATTCATCAAGAGGCGTGCCAATGGACAGACCATCCATTGGTTCCAGATTCATGGTCTTTCATGAATATTCATAAGATGCATTAAACTGGAATGTTTCAGCATCAATGCCAGATAGACTGTTCATTAGGGTGATTTTATAATATATGGGAACATTTTTATCAAACAAGATGACAACGCAGAACTCATTATTTTATGTGCTAATTAAAAAAGTAACACTTTCTACTGAATTAATTGCATTTTAGGGGTTGCTCAAAGCCACCAAAGTTTTACACTATGTCATTATACGCCGTCATGAAAAATACAACACTGTTTGACCAAAACCTTTTCATCATTTACCGATGTGTGCAGAATCAGTACAGTGCACAAAAACACAGATTAGTCCTGCAGAGCAGCTTCTGAGGCCTTTGAGAATGCCTTTCTGTCCGCCTCAACTACCTGAAGGAGATAATGGACCTGCTCCTCATCCTTTGTCCCGGCGTTTGTAGTGAAGGACTGAATAAGCGACACCCCTCGTTCTGCATTATCATTGATAACATTGAGTGATGAAACCTGCCGTTGTGCCTTGCGGAATGATTCATCCTGCTCCCAGTCAGCAGGGTCCACATCCAGGAATGAGGAAAGAATCTTCTATACGTACAAGGCAAAAGTTACAACATGCTTGAGCAACCTGTAAATATTACTCAATTCTCACAATAATTTGCATGAGTTACTTTTTCATTAAATGGTGGGTTGTGCAAATTTGAATTCCCAAGTTCATTTATTAAAAACACCCTACACTATTCATATTAAGAATGCAGAGGCAATAGTCTGTTTAGGCTACCGAATCTGTGGCAGAGCCCTCATTCAGTTGAACTTTCTGATTGATTATTTTCAAGTTTCCCGTGCTATCATACCTGCCAGTCCCTGAAAACTCATTCCCCGATGCAACCTTCATTAAAACTTGAACACAGATAGCAGATACTGTTGTGACAAATCCAATACACAGCTTAAAAATCGTCTCATTATGTAATTAATAGCAAATTTGCAATGTGCAGAAGTGTAACACTGTATAAATTATGTCAACGAAAGCACTTTTCTTGGCAAAAGGCCCAAGCAATGGTCCTGTGGAGGTAAATTGCCTACAGTTGAATATGTTGTATTATTGTGAAAATTATTAATCTTATTGTGAGTTCAAGGGACTGCCAAAATAATCAACAAATGTTCATACATATCAGCCAGTGGTCAAGTCTGAGTACAAGTCTTAGTTCTTTCTAGCAAAAAAATAAGACTCAGCAAAGTGTCTAAACAAAAATCTTTAAAAATCTAATTTCCATCTACATATCACAATAAGCAGTAGTCCAAGGATAGAGCACATGCATTCCCCTTTAAATGTAAATCAAAAGAAAGAGGATTCTACATTCTGCACAATCCTACTGCCTGTGGTTGGCTCAACATGCTGCCAGTTTGTAAGATTATGTGTAAATCACAGGAATTCGTTAAAACAAAAAATACACAGCATGGAGGTCCAAAGATAGTAACCATTACCGAGCACCAGAAAAAAAGCACATGAATAATGAAATGTGGTTGTATTTTTTCCAGATACAGCATGAAAAAATCTATTGATTAATTCCTTCCTTAATTAAGACTTGTACAATGTTTCCATGGAACATTTTTAACAGTGCTTTTAGACTGTCAACTCCCCACACTGTAATTGCGTTTCAGACTCTAACACACTCTTTTCTATGTCGCAGGATGTAGCCCACTGAGGCCACTTCCTCCTTTACTTGCTCCTCCTAATACAGAATGAAAATACAGACTTGCTCCCCATCGCAGCACGCATCAGATTCAAATCACCGGTGCTTGCTTTTCAAGCAGCTAGAGGAACTGCTCCCCCTTACCTCCAGACACTCATCACACCCTACACCCCAGCCAGACCCCTCCGCTCAGCCTCCTCTGGCAAACTGACTGTCCCATCCCTCCAGGCGCCCGGCAGCCGCTCCTCGCGGTCGCGCCTCTTCTCTGTCCTGACCCCTCGATGGTGGAACAACCTTCTGCAATCGGTCAGGACCGCGGAATCACTTGCGATCTTCTGCAAGAGACTTAAAACCCACCTTTTCAGACTCCACTACCACTAAATTCTACCCAATTGTCATCAACACTGCCTACTTGCTCAACACTTCTTGTATAAGTATCCCTGCCTACTCATTTAATAAAAAATACAAAATGTTACTAACCTTTTCCTTCCCGTGTTACAGGTATGGTATGCAGCTGCCTACATCGATGTCTATTGCTGTATTACTGCACTGATCTCTTTGATTGACTGAACTATGATTGTTCCTACCATGTATTAATGCACATCTTGTAAGTCGCTCTGGATAAGAGCGTCTGCTAAATGCTTAAAATGTCAATTTAAATGTAAAACACTGATGGAAAGGAGGGTGACAGTCACTGGGATGGGATGTGCGCATCAAACCGAGAGCTCCAACCCCGATGAGGAGAAATGTAATAGTTCAATGTCACTATCCATCATGCATGCTTCTTTTCATCCCTCACACTCACATTGTTCCTGTGGAGGGGGGGATTGGAGCATTCTGGAAATGAACCACCAGGAGCACAACTAACGAGTACTTCCCTTTCCCATACACAGCAGCTAGGGTGCATTTAATGCACGTTCAGCATCGCCCACCAGAAATCCTATCTGTATTATCAGTCACTACACCGAAGTTTGGGAATGACCAATTTAGTCAAATGCCCTTTGGAATAGGCAACGCCACAGACCCAACACAGGTAGTCAAGAACTTATATTAAAGCACCTACAGTTCAGATCTTTGATAGCACCCCTTCCAGAGATACCTGTGCTATTTTCTATTACTTCTGCCAGCACAAAGCAGCATTGCATGACAGTGATTTATCAGGAGGGCTGCAGTGCAAGGAAGAGGAACCTCACCGTGATTCCACTGGCCTAACAGATGCTCAATAATGTGAAGGATATTCTGCTTGCGAGCACAAAACAGTGGCCCCCACCGCAGTCAGTGGACTATGCTGGGAGGCAGGGCTACCCTGCACTTGTAATTGTGTGTGAATTATTAATAAACACCAATTCTCCACGCTGCTCTCCACTGGATCAAAAATAACTGCTTCATTATGTTTCCTCCAGGATAATTAAGAACAAGCTCTCTGAACATTTTTCACTTTGATTGTTTCTTTTTCAATCAGCACGTCAAAATATTTCACCTTTGTTCCGAGTTTGTTAAATTTGACTATTAACATCTCAGTAAATATATGAATATTGACCTCCCTCATTGCACCATAATTCAGGGAGAAAGGAGAAACAGCATCTGCTATTGGCAATAGTAGGCTATTATTCTCTCAGAAGCACTTAGAAGGTCAGAAAGGAAGATGAGATGAAAATGTCATTTAATTGAATGTTTTCATAAAAAAATGAATACACGAAACAGGTGTCTAAAATGACAGGACCCCCAAGAGGACGTCTAAATTGAGGATAATGAATTGAATATTTCCACTAACCCAAAAACTCAGCCCAGCAGGTACACAACAGTGTTCATAGATGCTAATGTAAAGGTTATGTGCATGTTACATGGTAGGGGGTGATTGACTGTTGGATGTTTTGAAAGTACAGAAAGTGTCTATTGGATTACAGTTCATCTTAAATCCATGCTATGTGCCCGGTATGTCACAGCCATATGCCCTAACCTAGGGAATCGCCATTTATCAGTGTGTCAATGCTATCGATGTGCATCATGCTGGTCCTCTCGATTTGAGTTAGGTGTTAAAAGACTGGAGATTCATCAGGTTACTGTGGCTGCTTTCCTTTGCGCTGTCCACAGAAAGAGTGAGCCGTTGAGCGTTTGAGCTGAATGTGTCGAGTGAAATCATCCCCAGAGCTGCAGTCAAAGGCAAAGGTGCCAAACGCCCATCAACAGCTGAACTGTACAGGGACCTAAACCAAGCCAGCCTGGCACAAACATCAGCCAAATGTGCTAGAATCATGCTCAATTGTGATTGATTTCTGCCTTTAGCGCCTGGACATTTCCTAGTTTAGCTCAAAATGGACAGGCAGCGTTGGGTTAAAACCAACACAGGCAGCACACGTTGCAAATCCAATGTGCAGGCATGTGATCATATGTCTTCTAAAGTCTTATTCATATCACAGAACTATTCAATTTCAAAGTCGTTTTTTTTGTTTTTAAAAATAGGATTAGTACAAGACACCTAATGTGTCATATTCACGTGAAATCACTGCATTTCTATTCCAATGTTTAATTTTGAGTCATCGCATTGGAGACCTTGTCCCAAAACCAGATTGCTATGCAGTACCTCCACTGCTATATAGCTGCAATGTCAACTCAAGTTTACGCCCCCCCCCCATTTAAAAATCTCCCCTCATTAAAACAACGCACAAACCCTCGACAGTCCATGACTACGTTTACCCACGTGTGATATTCAAACTGTCACCAGTGACTTCCATAGGACAATATAATAATATATGCCATTTAGCAGACGCTTTAATCCAAAGCGATTTACAGTAATGAATGCATGCATGCATTTTTCAGGCTCCAATGGGAATCGAACCCACAACCTAAGCGCTGTACCCACAGAGCCACACAGAGACACCAGGATGCCCAGAGGTGACCTTCAGCGAGGGAACGTTAGCCACTTTCTAAAAAGTATCTGCTAGTTTTTGCGTCCGCGCCACAAAGGGTTAAGCCCCGCTCTCGCAGCCGCTGCGCTGGAGCGATGCGGAAACGTCCCCCCGCTGGCAACGGGCTGCTGCAGTGCTTGTCACCCCAGCGCGCTCGAAAACTTGCCCGGGAGCTTGAGAAAAGTCTCACTCTGGCTCTCCCCTCTCCTGGATTTTCCCCTGCGATGGGGCTCAGGGGAGGGGAGGGAGGAAGGGAGGGAGGGGGGCTTCTCACCAAAAAATGCACAATCCACAAAAGGCACATCATCTTCCACAATCAATGCTGTTTCTCTGCTGCCATTGTGTGCAACCAAAAAAAAGATGAAAGGGGAACGGGCAGACCTCAGAGGGAGAGAAAGGGAGAGAGAGAGAGAAAGAGAGAGGGAGTGGGGGGATCTTAAAAAACTGCAGTGACCGAAAACAGCAGTCAAACGGCGGCGACCGGCTGAGATGAAGAGGAGAAAACGGCATCTTACCGTGATCAGGGCTCTCTTCTCCCAGGAGAAACTTGTGCGGTGTGCTCAGGACACTTTTGAAAGAGTCTTAAAGAAAAAGAGAAGAAATCTGCACTTCGGATGGGGGGGACGTTCTTCAGTATTAGTTTCCCTTATTTCCCTTTCTTTTTGAGAAAGATGAGCCTGGTCTATTGCACCATCCCAGGTGTGCGTCCGTTCTCTCTCTCCTCCTTCTGCACTGGCACGCGCACGCTCACGCAAAAGCACGGACCTCGGGACCGAAGTGTTCAATTGATTAGATCAGTAAGGAAAGGGAAAAAAAACAAAACTACACACACACATACACTGCAGTTTTTCTTTCCCACTAGCCTCCGTGCCGTTACTGCTGTATTTGCCGGCACTGGCACCTGATTGGCTGGGCTGCTGTTCAATAATAAAAGCCCTCGTTTTTAATTGGGAGGGGGGCCATTTTATGGTGCATCCTGAATTCCACACCACCCCTGCCCCCAGCTCTCTCTCTCTCTCTCCCTTCCCCCCCCTTCTCTTTTTTTTCCTTCCCTTTCTCCTTTTCTAAGTGCCCGTGCAGAGAGAGTGCTGAGCTTTGCAAATTCAGACGCAGAGCGAGGAAGGAGGAAGGAGAGGGGAACGGGGGCGAGAGAGAGAGAGAGAGAAAGAGAGCGAGAGAAGGAGAGCGAGAAACGGAGAGAAAGGAGAGCTGAGGAAGCAGATTAGCGTGCGGTTCGGGACGAGCCCTAAAGACGGAGGGCATGGTGCGGCACGCGCGCGCCCAGAGGGGTGGCCGCAGCGGGGTGGGTGTGGACGGTCCCGTGTCGCGCCCGCCCCAGTAACCAGCGCTGCGGCGTCCAGCTGGCGAGGGGGCTCTGGGGCAGGCCGGGCGCCGCGGGGCCAATGCCCCTCCCTCATTCATTATTTAGGATTTGTGGAGGAAGAGGCTCAGCGGGCGAAGCCAGAGACCGAGTCTCCATCATGTTTGACACGCGGAGGGGGAGGCTGCGCACAACGGCCCCGCTGCTGCTGCTGCTGCGTTAATCAGCATCATTAACCACTGCACTAATGCTACTGTACTGAGAGGAGGGAGGGAGGGAGAGAGAGAGAGAGGGAGGGAGGGAGAGAGGGAGAGTGGGAGAGAGAGAGGGAGAGTGGGAGACAGGGAGAGAGGGAGAGAGAGAGAGAGGGAGAGTGGGAGAGAAGGAGGGAGGGAGGGAGAGTGGGAGAGGGAAGGAGAGAGAGAGGGAGGGAGGGAGAGTGGGAGAGAGGGAGAGTGGGAGAGGGAGGGAGAGAGAGAGGGAGGGAGAGTGGGGAGGGAGGGAGTGGGAGAGAGGGAGGGAGAGAGGGAGGGAGAGAGAGAGAGAGAGTGGGAGAGGGGGAGAGAGGGAGGGGGAGAGAGGGAGGGGGAGGGGGAGGGAGGGAGGGAGAAAGAGAGAGAGGGGGGGGGGGAGGGAGGGGGAGGGAGAAAGAGAGAGAGGGAGGGAGAGAGAGAGGAAGAGAGACCTTTCTTTAGAGTGACCTGGATAACTATGGCCTGAATTTGTGTGAAAATGCTTACTGTTATGATTCCATACCGTCTCCCCGTCCATCTGAAAAAATGGATGTTTCATATTTCACTCCCCCCACCCCCACCCATCTCTTTTACTTCTACGTCTGGGGCCTCAGTTCCAGGTCAGTGGCTTTGGCATACAATACTCCAGGACGAGATCGATACAGCTCAATACGTTTACCCCAGAGCAGGCGAATCTTAATGGTCTCATCGGGTCCGGTGTTCCCCAGGCTGACATCGATATCCTTGGGCGATGTCTGGCTTACGGAGTCGCCAAACGCCAAGCAGCCACATCTGCAAAAAAAATAATTAAAAGAGCACATTTAATTAAGATTGACTCATGATTGACACATTCCACAGATTATTCCTCTGGCTCTGCATGAGCGCTAATATATAATAATAACATGCGCCATTTAGCAGACACTTTTATCCAAAGCGACTTACAGTAGTAAATGCATACATTTTTCAGTATATGTGGCTCCAGTGGGAATTGAACACACAACCTAAGCGTTGCCAACGCCATGCTCTACCTACTGAGCCACACAGAACCACGCTATTCTCAAGCCCCCCCTGGTCCATTCCATCATTCAAAGAGCCCCGGCCCCTCCCCATTCATCATCCAGAAAGCCCCCCCCTCCACATTCATCACCCAGAAAGCCCCGCCCCCTCTCCATTCATCATCCAGAGAGCGCCGCCCCCTCCCCATTCATAATCCAGAGAGCTACGCCCCTCCCCATTCATCATCCAGAAAGCCCCACCCCCTCTCCATTCATCATCCAGAAAGCCCCACCCCTCTCCATTCATCGTCCAGAGAGCCCCGCCCCCTCCCCATTCATCATCCAGAGATGCATATCCATGTACATCAGCATCTTTTGTGCTACATTACTTATGGCTTAGCAGATGCTCTTATACAGGGAATGTACGTTTGACATATTATCCATAGCCACAGCAGGCTATTTGCATATTATCCATTCATACAGCTGGCTATTTACTGAAGCAGGTCGGCTTAAGTAAAATGTTTACTTCGAACCAACTGCATGCAACAACCTGTTTGCAAGCCCAGTTTCCTAAGCACAATTTACAATATCGCCCCCTGTGCACGGAGCAAATACTGCATCAGTTCTACAATACAACATGGAGACAACAATATCAGTATAACTATCAAATTAATGGATTTAACCCAGGAGGTGATGTCATTTCCACTTGGTATTGTATTTCCATGGGGGTGTATTAAGTGCCCTCATAAGTGGGGTTTAATTAGATAACCCCTGGTGCAATTATGTTTGGCTGAATCAGAATCAAACAAATGATAGAAATTGTTTGGTGAGGCATAATGATGCACAGTAATGCGCAAGGGTTTGTGCAACGCCTGGTGCCAATTCCAACAATGTCAGGGCCTGCCTTTTGTTTGTGATTTATTCCAAGTCAGCTAGCTCAAGGCTTAGGGGAAATCAGCACATTGCAGCTCGAAGGTTTAAGGCAAATTGTTGAATTGGAAATATTCCTTTCCATATTGATGAAAGAACTGAACAAACGGGTCACATTTAAACTACAAGGATTTCGCAAATTTCGTCTTGAACTAGTTTTTCATCCGTGAAGAAATGCATTTCAAGGTCGTGCAGATTTTATTTAGACTTTACAAAACATTTTCGACCGACGTTCATGGCAGTTTGAGCAGAGGGAGAGCTGTTTGAACAGGGATGGGGGGGGATGGGGATGTGGGGATAGACATTCTTACTTCACAAAGCTGTAGAGTGCCCCGTCTACTAAAGCCCTGCTTCAGCTTAGTTTTAGCGGCTCTGTATGGCTCGGTAGGCAGAGCATGGCGCTGACAGCGCTTAGGTTGTGGGTTCGATTCCCACTGGCACTACATGTACTGAGAAATGCACGCATTCACTACTGTAAGTTGCTGCAGATAAAAGCATTTGCTAAATGGCATATATTATTCATTCATTTTATTTGTATTTCTTCTTCATTTTTACATGCAACACTTAATCATTTTATTTATTTATTTTATCCACTCTTCATTTTAAAAAAAAGTCTTTATTCCTTTAGTTAGATGATTTTCTCACGCCATTTGGATTGTGTGATTTATTTTGTATTTTGCATTAAATTTTTTCCGATGGTCTACATGTGTAAAGACGGTCTGCAATATGTGTAAGGATGTGGACAGCCATTTTATGGTAGCGTGGGCCTGCAATCCTCTTTGGTGCATAACTTGAGTACCGAGCCACCTTTCTCAGGCCAAACCCAGCAACACTTATAATATAATGAGAATATAATAGCTGGATTACACTCAAATTCTGCCTGTGGAGGCCCAGGACAATCCCCATTAGAATGCAAAAAAAATTATGTTTGCATGTTTTTTGCGGGCAGTGCATTAGGCGACAGAAAGCGGTGACCTTCCACCCGCTGGGCCCGGGAGACGGCGCTAATAAGCGGGGGACAGCTGCGCGGGCCGGCTTGGAGAGGCGCCAATATGGCGGAGCCCATTAGGACTCAGTTCGGTGATGCAGCAGAGCCGCCGTCTCCCATCATCCCTGTCTGACAGCCCGGCTGCCCGTCCTCGCCACGGTGACAGCTAACAGGGCCACGTCCAAAGCTGCCTAGCGCCTGGCTCCTTTTCCCGTCCAACAGGAAGGACGGAATGAGGGGTTCCGAAAGGTGGAACGTATTCATCTTCGTAGCCTTATAAGCACAGACACACACGATATGTCTGCTGGCCTAGCTTGATTCCCCTCTGAAAAACAGACATGCACAGGGCTCCCAGGTTTCCACAGGTAAATTCAGTGGGGGTTTTTTTTTACATTGAGAGTTGACATTTTGTGGAACAGCTCGCCCGCCAGGTCATGTAGTAGAGGCAGAGACCCTTGCGGTGTTCGAGTCCAAGCTTGACGCAGTGCTGGACACGCTCTAGACTGTCGGTAAATGACAAGCCCAGATGGGCTGAATGGCCTTCTCATTATTCATGTTCTTTTTATTGACTACATGTTCTTATGTTTAAAGGTGCTCATCACGCACACAGGATGGGCCCCATAGTCGTGTACAAGTGCAAGTTTTAACCACCCAGGCTGTGTCATTAGCTGACTGTGACTGGGAGTCTCCTGTGGCAGGAACATTTCTTTGTCCTGCCAGGGGTGGGGTGGACTGAAGTCAACCAGGGTTCCTCAGCTGCACCAGCTTTCCCCAAAAACACACCAGACACCCACAGGTTACCAGTTGCTACTTCTGAGAGTGAGCGGTGCACCCACAGTAAAAGGTAAACCCAGGGGCCTTTCGGGTGGTGTAGCGGTAAGAACGTTCAACGCTGCCCACTGCGACCGGGGTTCGGTTCCGCCAGGTCGCACCAGCTAAGCTCTGGCCGGGAGTGCCACTAGGGGGCGGCAATTGGCCGTCCGCTCCAGGGAGGGCAGAAGGAAGCTGATATGAGCTCGCTGCATATAT
Source organism: Aldrovandia affinis (assembly GCA_029706075.1). Classification (NCBI taxonomy): domain Eukaryota; kingdom Metazoa; phylum Chordata; class Actinopteri; order Notacanthiformes; family Halosauridae; genus Aldrovandia; species Aldrovandia affinis. The sequence continues at coordinate 17,885 of JAINUG010000284.1, read as the reverse complement.
GAGTGGTCCTGTGTGTTATGGTGGCGGCTTGGCGGGTGCCAGCTTGGAGGAGGCGGTGCAGTGCTCACTACTGGTCTCAGGACTATAGCAGCGAGCTCTCATATGAAGAGGGGGATAATTGACATGAAAAAGAGAGGGTATAATTGGCTACTAAAAATTGGGAGAAATATTTGGAATAAAAAGCAAAAAAACTGAAAAAAGGTACACTTATAGGTTACTAGTTGTCATCACTGAGAGTGGGAGGTGCATCCACAGGTTACCATCAGTGAGAGAGACACCTCTCCTCTGATCAGCCATCTGTATAAGTTATCTGCTATATGTGTGGCCTGTAGGATGTAAAATAGTCACTGGCTTGCAGGCGAGTGCGTCGGCGTACATCTTACATCTTAGGCATTTAGCAGAGGCTGCTATCCAGAGCAACTTACACAGTTCATATTCCTTTACACCCAATCCATTTATACAGCTGGATATTTTACCGAAGCAATTCAGGTTAAGTACCTTGCTCAAGCAGTGCTCCACCTGGGCAACCAGCAACCAGCAACCCCTCAGTTGCAAGTCCAGTTCCCTAACCATTACACTGCACTGCCACACAAACACGGCACGGTGCGGCACAAACACTTATGCAGTACACAGCACAACAACTGAGGACAGGGAGGAAATAGTTCAAAACATGGTAACACACATGTGGTGAACTGGTGCATATAACATAGAAAATATAAGAAATACATTTTAATGTATTCCCGAAAACATATATTTCAAATTAATTTCAAATTGGTTCTTGATTGTTGCATACTGTTGAATGTGTGTAATGTGAAACATATTTTACAAAACATTCTACAGCTCTAAAGTGTATGCTTACTTTTACATCTTAAAATGAAATACAATAAAAGTTTTAGTTTTTTTACATATACTACTTTTTCTACATTTTGATAAAACCTCTACAATTTTTTTTACCACTAAAACAATTCATGTCTCAGCTTTGAGAAGCCTAAAATGTGCTTCCCAAAAGACACTCAAAGTGCCATATAAGCACACTGTCCTGTTAATTTTTGAATACAGACCAAATTCATAATTTCATTGAAAGAGAATTTGAATAGGAATGTAAAATCCTGGAAGACTTTCCTGGAGGATTGCTATACAAACGGAATCACTGACATCTCCAGAAGGACCTATAAAAAGGACACGTTCTCTAAGCCAGGATCACACAGAGGTAAAGATGAGGGGACTCATTTTATCCACAATATGATCATCTGAATCATTAAGACACCAAATGCTCTCCAGACAAATCCATATATACTGTATATATATTTATTAATTTACAATATGCTACCATCAATTCCACTCCAATACTGATGGCAATCTTACCACAGTAGGATGGTACATTTTGTTACAAATGTTCCAATGCACGGTGCTAGTCTAAGCTGGCATTAATGGAAGACAGGCTGTGGGTTAAACACACACCTCCAGGGTGTGATAAGCCTTTAACCAAGTGCCTTTAACCTCAGAGATGTGTGGGTATTTCCCCATAGCCCACCACCTGTCACCTGTTAATGTGCTCATAAAATGGTTACACTGTTTTTATCCAATATTTGTAATATCAGTCTGTGACACTGGGAGAGGTGGAGGGAGGAGTGGAGAGGGCTGCACCTCCCTTTTGGCTGCTGTCAGGTGTTCCTGTTCCCTCCCACAGCCTGGAGAGGACTACAGGGCCTTGGACAGCAGCAGCGGCCTCACCTACAGGCAGGCTCACCTGAGGCTAATGAGCAATCAACTCAGCTGTGAGCCATTGCCTTTGTTAGGCCAAAAGCACAGCCTGACATGCCTGAGGGAGAGTTTTGTGGGCATGGAGGAAGAGGTGCAGGCTTTTGTTTCTGTTTACCCTCTAACCATCATTTTTCATTTAACCTAATTTTTGGGGGGTTTGTTTTATTTTGTAAAAAGATAAGGATAATAAACTGACCATTACCATATTGGAACTGGTTTTTGATTTTTGGTTTGTCTTTCATCCACTCATGGTGACCACCCCTGCCACCTTGCAACACAGTCATATTATTCCATATTAACTATGCTACAAAAAAAGAGTTCCTTGAGGCAGTGAGGTTTGCTTACGTCCTAGCTAGATTGGTCAGCTAATCAGAATGCATGTCTGTGTTGCCCAACAACTAGCTAGCAAGCTTCACAATTTGGTGCTTTAATACAAATAATGAAATCTCATGTTTACTAATGGTTATTTACAACATGAATCCAAAATACCTTTGCAAAAATACAATTTTAATTTATGTTGTGTAATGCTAGAAATTGTCCTAGAAATGCTAGAAAAGATACCATATATATTGTTGTTAAAGGAGCCAGTCAATGCACACAGCCTAAAGTAGGTTAGGAGAGCTTGAAGTGAAAATTGAAAAGATTTAGCTGAAAATATAGTAATCAAAGGTTAATTGATAATCATGTCACAGTAGCACAAACTTGGGCCAATTTCTATCCCATATGAAATAAAATAATACCAGAAAGCATAACGTTGCATCTTTCAGGAGCATTCGCCCGGAATTCAGGTTGCCCACTGCATCCGCGGTTTGAAACCCGGCCGCGCCAGTCCGGCCCTGGCCGGGAGCCACGATGGGGGGCAGCGTTTGGCTCTCTGCCCCAGAGGGGGAGGGAGAGCCGGCACAAGCTCGCCGAGGAGCGGTAGGGCAATCATGTAAACATAGTTGGGCGAGTTCTGTCTCGGGGGAGGCAAACATTGCCTCAAGGTATTAGCTTGTCCCGTGGAAGCGGGTGGCGAGTTTGTGCGGCTACCAAATTCGGATAAAAAAATGGGAAAAATCTGAAACAAATACTTTTTTTAAAAACGTTGCATCTTCCAAACTGCAGTGTTCTATACAGCAGAATCACAGGATTTAATTATACATTATTTACTTCCAGTGGGTCTACATTGAGTCTATGAGGTACCGCTAGTTATGGGAGAGTGAGAAATTGTGAACCCCACCATGGGCGGGCCTAACATGCACTGTCAATCACCGATTGGATGAACCAATCGAAAGACTTGACCCTCCATAGCAAAAACACTACGACTGTTTCAAGTGAGTAAATCATCATAACAGATAAAAGCTTCACCCGATCTCTGAAGTCTCACTCTCCCATTACGAGACGCTGCTCCAAAGGACCCGTTGTTTCAAACTGAAAGCAGACTCTGATGACTTGAGGATGAACTGTGTCCTTTTTACTCTTTTGTAAAAGACACGGTCCTTTTCAAATCTCGGCAGTGCCAAAAAAATCAATACCGCATGCCTCGGTAGAGCCATATCGGTCACTGCATAGCACCCTAAAGGGATCAAAAGAGACTCCCAAACATTAATTATAATTCCAGCAAAGAACAATGTGTAAAAGTCACGGGAAATATCAAACTGAGGGGCTCTCCACTGGCTCATTCCATAAAGGTGCTTTCCAGGGGTGTGGGCTCTGCCCTATGGCCCGGGCATCGCAGATTTGAGCTTGGGCTGTGTTATTAGCAAAGGGTCCACAGCTGGGTTCATACCCCCATGGAAGGGTAGGCCCAAGTCAGCCATGATTCTTCCGGGTACTGCTGCATTAGCTCCCACTAGCTACTCACCAGGCACCCATAATGAGAGATGCCCCTTACGCAACAAACATATATTGAAATTGTGGAAGCGTAAACAAGAGGAGTTTGTCCTCATGATACACTCATGATACACTTACAAGCTATTGTGGGAGGGTAAACACTAAAAGTTTGTATTCAATGGTGCATTCATGATACTCGCACAACATGTTTGTGTGAAGTCATAGGCAGGATCTGCCTGAGGGGCTCACCCACATGACAAACTTAGGGAGTAAACCCAAGTCTGTGATCTGTCCCTATTCTGTCCTTATAAACATTATCTAATGATGTATTCTACTGAGTAGACATTATGTAATGGTGTATCTTATTGAATTACTGGTATAGCTATTTAGCAAACAGCATTATTAATGCATGTTATATACATAGTATGTAGGTCGGTCAGCTTAAGTGGCTGTTTTTTTTTTTGAGTGAAGGGCAGAGAAATAATGCTAGAAAACAGGGGGGGAGAACATAAAAATATAAATAGATAGGGGCCGGGGAAGAAACAATGGTGAATAGACAACGTGATGGGAACATAAAAAAATGGTGTATAGAGAACATGCAATGAGATCATGGCGAGGAGTTGAGTTGGGGGGGATGAGATCATGGGGAGGAGTTGAGTTGGGGGGGATGAGATCATGGGGAGGAGTTGAGTCAAAGTGGGTGTGGTAATGACTTTAGGCTCCACATGAGGAGGGGTTTAGGATGGGATAGGATGTTGCTGCTTCGCAAACCAGCCCGGCTTCTTGTATGTAACCTCGCATTTTATACAATAAACCTTATTGCATCAGACTCTGAATATTGTGCTGTTTTCAGTATCCAGTGTGGTGGGATCTCTCGGTCTATCTGGCCCAGACCGGGCTCTCCCCTCAAAATATATTGAAAAATTAAATATTAAATATTCAAATATTCAAATAATATGTTTGAATATTTAAAAGGACTCCGCGTATACTTTGTGCAATACATGCCAATATATAATTATTTTTGTTCCAAAATACTGTAAAATTAAATATTAAACGTTTTACAATGTTCAAATATTCAAATAATATTACATATATTTTGAATATTTCAACTGATGTATTGATGTCTATCGCTGTATTACTGCACTGATTCTTGCAAACTATGATTGTTCCTAATGTATTTATGCACATCTTGTAGTTATTTTTGCTAAATGCTTCCAATTTCACCCACATGCCTGTGTAATCTCTTGATGCCATTGTTATATGTAAGTACATGCAGAAAATATTGTAAAAACATTGTTTAATTGACACAAATAATGAAAAAACGATATAAAATATATTTTCGTCACATACTGGTTAACCTGGCAGACTTAACCTCGGCCTACAGGAGAGGAAGCACTGATCAGAGTATGTGTATACGTATATGTACTGTATATGTATATGTATATATCAGAGTAGAGCTGCACAGTGTGGAAAGTAGTCACTGGCTCTTGGGTGAGCGCATCGGAAAAGCGCTTCAGCCGCAGTGCTCCTTGTGCAGATGTAGGTGGCGCTGTGGTGACTCCAGGGGTGCTATTAAATATTCCATTTCAGGGCCAAAAAAACAAAAACAATATATACATACTGTATATAGACTATATACTGTATAAAAATGGAGCCATTAGTCACAAAATGAAAGCCACTTTCCTAGTGTTTGGATGTGCACAGTGTGATTTGACTAACTCTTACACATGGGAGTCTAGTCCAATCAGCTGTTTGCTGGTGGTAAAAATACAGCACAGTAAAAAAGCAGCCCTTATTGATGGATATATTACATTGCTGACTGTGTTGATTGATTTCCAGAAATTCTTTCACAATTGTTGCTTGTTTTCTCCACTGACATGAGGGACACTACATCCGATTGGCTCAGGCATCCTTTACAACCTGTCTTGGCCAATAGCATACAAGTGTATGCTGCAAGTGAAGAAAACGCTTGCAGAAGAGATGTTACTGATCAGTCTGGTTTAAAGGCCAGCCTCTGAATACAAAATATACAAAACTTACAGTATATGCAACCAGATGATAAATATGCAAGTTATAGTTTTATGGACAATGAATCAAACCTTTTCCAGTTAAAAAAATATGATAATTAAGTACCTGTGCAAGTGTTGTATGAAATACTATTTAGATAATTACTTATATATATCGCCAGCCTAATATGCAGACCAAACCTCTATGTGTGATATGAATGAATTAATACATGCTACTTATGACTAACACAATATTATCGGATTCATCTGTAGTTCAATTGCATCAGGTACATATTTATTAATGAAGGTTAAGCACAAGCATAAATAAATAATTAAGACACTATAACATTAAAATGACATACATATCACACAGTTATGTTTCACAGTTTCAAATTCTAATGAATGCCCTCATTACCATATTGCGATAATCAGTTCAGGAACCTACACTGCCATTTATCCATTTTAAACTGAAAACTTTGTCATGAACCATCATCATTCATTCTTTTTAAACTAAACTTTGAGCTTGGGAAAATAGGCTATAATGGCAGGATATTAGCATGTAGTTCACGCTTGTTGCCTTTCTAATATATTAGAACGCCCACTGGCTTCCAGCAGCATGTGTTAATAAGTTGAGCTTGCTATCGTGACAAATCCTCACTGCATTATATCAAAGTCGAGTGCGAGAATGAAGCCTTGAAGGTTCAGATCATTGACATTTGGGGAAATGCGTTATCGTCCCCCGCTGCCTCCGAGGGCCTCGTGAATACTTGTAAGAAGATTAAAATGAGTTCCATGTACACCGAGCAAAGGGGTGCCTTTCAAACTTTAAGCCCCCAAACCATGAGAACTTTTTCTTTCTTTTCCGACAGGTTAAATATTTACTAATCTAGGCAAACCGATGAGTCAGAGGACCCGTGGTGGTAAATTCAATATTCGTTATTATTATCGAAACCCTGACGTTCTCGCCTTTTAATTTGATCTGCAGTCGCTTCTGAAACATGCAATGACCAGTTATTGAGGGGAAATTAAAGCCACTGCCTTTCAAATAGGTTCAATCAAAAGATCGTTTTCCTGAGTGCCTTTTTTTAGTCGCCCACATCCTTTTGCGTCACCGCTCATGGAGCCCTGGAGCTGAAGGGCGCGCCCTCCTCCGACACGCCCGCATGCAGGGCCGGATCTCCACATAAGCCAACAAGGCCTGGGCCTAGGGCCCAAATGTCGCATGGGGCCTGGAATTATGGGGAAAATATGAATATTGATATTATTTTTTAATATACATTTATTTCAAATTTTCACCGTTTTTCTCCCAATTTGGTTGCCAATTATACCCTCTATTTATCTCAATTCACCCTCCCCCATGAGTCCGCCGCCCGTCCTCCGGGTCGAGACACTATTTCCAGGCCGATTTGATCTGCCTCTTCCGAGACGGAATTCTACCACGGACGCCTCGACGGACTCGTGCCAGCTCGGGCAGGATCGGGCAGTCGATCATGCACCACGTTGCTGACGATGCTTATCAACGTAGTGGGGAGGCAGGTCCAGTCATGCGCGCATGCGTGGAGACGGGCACAATGTTTGAGGTGGCTTGACCGGCGGCATTTAATAGGAGATTCTCTCGGATGGCTGGGCATCACACTGTGTCCCAAGCCATCCGCCATTTTCTCTTCATCACACCCAGTTAGTAAATTAGTACAGCACAGGCTACATACAGGTACGTGCCAAAATAAAGGAAACACTAACATAAAGTGTCTTAATAGGGTGTTGGGCCACCACGAGCCACCAGAACAGCTTCAATGTGCCTTGGCATGGATTCTAAAAGTGTCTTTACCTCTTGGAGGGATAAAACACCATTATTCCAATTCTGTTGATGGTGGTGGAAAACACTGTCACTGTCTCAGGCGTCGTTCCAGAATCTCCCACAAGTGTTCCATTGGGTTGAGATCTGTTAACTGAGATGGCTGTGGAATATGGTCTACATCATTTTAATGCTCATGATACCATTCAGTGACCATCTTCGAAAATATGGATGATTGACAGACATATATTCGTGCCCTGTGGATGGGGGGCATTGTCTTCCTGGAAGAGACCGCTCCCATCGGGATAGAAATGCTTCGCCATAGGATGAAGGTGATCACTCATAATGGCTTTGTATTTACTGGTGCCTACCTTGCCCTCGTGGTGCTGCAGACACGTCGTCATGCTGGCTGTGTTACGTATCGGTGACGTAAAGAACCCTGACTGACTCAGGTCTGTAGAGCCACAGGGGCAGGATGAAGACAATTGTGTCCAGTCACTACGGACTCACGGTCTGTGGGGTCAAATAAATATCAAATATATGCCATTTAGCAGACGCTTTTATCCAAAGAGACTTACAGTAGCTAATGCATACATTTTTCAGTATATGTGGTCCCAATGGAAATCAAACCCGCAACCTAGGCGTCATCAGCGCCATGCCCTACCTACTGAGCCACACAGAACCCGAGGGGGTGTTTAGGCCCCGGTAACCCAAGGAAACGTGACCAATTTAAGCCTGTCCTACTATGGCGGGAGGGCGGCAGGGTCCCGGTCATAGTTCACTCGTGGTGTCGCCCCGACTCCAGCTCGCGGTGTCCAGGCCACCGGGCTCAGCCCATGCTCCTGCCTAGCCCCGTTTACCCACTGAGCCTCTAGGGGAACGTTTGACAAATCATTTTAATGTGTTTTGGTTTTTTTGCACAAGCTGTGAGATTCTGTCAAGTGTAGCGCAGCCTTTGATAATCCCGCAGAGGTGGCGTGCTGTGAAATTGGACAGTCAAGGTTTGTGGGCTAAAAGTCATTAGACTCACAATGAATTACTGGAAAGAAGAGAAAGGTTGGTTTAGCACCCTTATTCTATGTTTTATAAATAAACCACAGTTGAATGGTAAAATATTTGGTTGGTAGTTATATCTGCTGATATATCCATATATATATATATATATATCAGTCAATCATCCGTTAACCATAGACCAGAAAAAGATGGATTTTGCAGTAGAAACTGCCATCTGATGCAAGACACTGTCACATGCAAGCTACCTTTTTCTAAAAGATATATAGAATCATCAAAATAAATTCCAGACAAATCCAGATTGGATGGACTCGAGGGCAGAGTACCTGAATGTACGGATAACTGTTACCGGTTGCACAGACCTGACTCCAGCCGTGCGCGTCTGTGCGTCCACGAGTCTGCGCACGGCCTGTCTGTGGTCCGGCTCATCGGGAGATTCAATCGCGACGGTGGAGGCCGCTGGCGTCTGGGGTTTCCCGGCGGGAGCCGGCTGTCTGAGGAGCGCGGGGTGGGGGTGGCTGGGGGTTGTTTTGGGTGAGCCATTACGGCAGAGCAGCTCCCGCCTGAGTCACAGATGCCCGGAGCCATTGCGTCAGGAGCTGTGCAACCTTTAGTATGGAGGGATGAGGGAAGAGAGGCCTGGGGTTTCACATTCATTTGCTCCTTTTTTTTTCTCTCTCCTACATTCATTTCCCTCAATGCCTGCGCAAAGAGCTACACAGCCTCCACCCCCCCCCCCCCGACGCAGGACAAAAGCAGGGCACACTGAAAGGGCTGCGCCGGCTCTGACATGAGGGCTATTGCGTATCCGGGCTAGCTGCCAAAGCTCCCTGGCGCGCGGCTGTGGTGTTTGACACACCGCCCCGCACACCGCGGTGTTTCACACAGTGGCAAACGGCTTTCAGACCCACAGTCCCTGTGTAGCGAGGATAAATTACCCTTTATTTGTGTGCTTGAGTAGTTATGGGTCATGGCATATTATCTGCGCTGTATTCTTTGTAAAGAGGAACGTATTGGTTTTATTTGTCTTTGAATAGTAGCGTGAGGCAAGTGACACTTTTCTACGCAGCCTATGGGTTCAGTGGTCACTGAATTGCACAACAAATTGTGGTAGTAAGAAAAACGTGCATCATTTGTGTATTTTTGACGAAACATGTTTTTAGATTCAACCTAGGCCTGTGGAACAAAGTCTGAATGTTTAAAAAAAAAAATATTTTTTAATTATTTCAGCAAGCCAGGAGACACGACCTAGTCTCCAGAGATCAGGTTCTAATGATCAGTCATAGGCTACTTCGGCAATGTGGGAGTTTAAACAAAACTTGAAAAGATTCACTAATATTATGATTAACATTGCAATCGATTGTTTTTTTCTTCAACAAGCACTACAATTAGAGTAGCCACATGTTTGCCTTTAATTAATTCAATTTGATATTGCAGTAAAAGAACCGGATGTCCATCTGTGCAAGTATTCTGGGAGCAGATAACGGTAAAAATCCGGTAGAAATGAGCTGCTGATATAGCCCTAAACCCGTAAACCCTCGATCGTTGCTCCTTGGCAGCTTGTTTTGACAGGAACGATGATATCCACTATTTACAGCATGACATTTACTGCAACACAAAGCGCATAATATCCCCGAATTACCTGACTGTAATGGCGTTCGGGGAACGGGATGTGAGAGAGCGTGATCCTAGTTAGAAAGCTCCCGGTGACTTCGAGAGGCGGGGTTCACTATTAAACGGTATCTCTACGTCAAGGAAGGCAATGGGATGTAAACCAATTTAGCGAGAGTGCAGCTCGTTCCGTTCTGTCAAAGTAAATCACGCACCGTCCCCTCTCTCGCGCTCCGTTTTCTCTCCCCCGCGCTCTTCTCTCTTTCCCCCGCAATCTCTCCACTGTCTCTCTCGCTACACTCTTTTAGGAGAACTTCTCTTTCGGTCCTTCAGCATCTCAGTACATTAATTAAAGTGGTATACTGTATCTCCCCCTTATTACCATGGATTTTAGATGGTAAATGACAATGTTCAAATCAAAATCTCAAACGTGGCTCATTCTCCACATCTCTTTCATGTTATACAGTATACAATCGTATTGTGTTGTTGTCTTCCTGTTGTCTCCCATTATGCTCACGCTCACTCACGCACACTCACTCATGTTTATTCTAACACCACCAAGGCAAGATGGGGCCTCTATCAGATTTGGAGGACAGGGGAATGACACATTTTCTTGCAGGGAATCAAAAATGTTGATATTCCATCAGACACAAATGTGCACATACACAAATGAATGATGGGAAATGTATTACAGCTTGGCTTCACTCTAACGATGCAGGAATAATATATCAACAATCCAATAAGGGGTGTCTAATAAATCTTTTAAAGCACAAACCTAATGAAGTGAGTTTTCAAATCTTCCCACATATCAACATTCCAAGCCCCTACGGTTTGATCTCCACACTACACACTGTAGCCTGGAGGCAAATTCAGTAGCTCTCTTGGCAAAGAGCTCATTTGCACAAAGAAGGCCAATGTGTGCCCTAGTGCAGATGGGGGTGAAAAGGTCATCCCATTCACAAGGGACCTTTTGACTTTTTTGGTCTCCGCACTGTAGCTCGTTCAATCAGTGATGCGCCGCATCTACTTTTTGTAGAACAGAGTTGAGCAGACCCAATCAGAGGGCTTGGGCCTGGCTTAATTGTAGACAGAGACATTCCATGGGCTGGGTGGTGTTGAGCAGGGGGAGGAGCCGGAGAAAAAGAATCCAGCCGGTCCAGGTCATAAATCTACCCAGGACCAGACTAAAAACGAAAGGGGACAGAGCACGGCCCCGAGGCTCTGGAACGCCCTCCCCTGATCTAAGAACTCATTTTCAAATGCAATTAAAGACCACCGGAGGCTTTTAAAAACTGTTCCTGTTTATGTTTTTATCTTATTTCTTAGATGATGTTTGATTGAATTTTGTATTTGCACGATCAGTATTTGGCTGCAGCTATATTTAAAATGTCTTAAATGATTACAGTGCATGTAAACAGATGCTATGAAGAGTCCAGCGCTTATTTCCAAACACTAAACACCAATGTACAGTCACATTGTGAATAGGGCCACCACCATCTTTTTAATGTATTTATTTGTATTTGTTTCAGATTTTTTCCAATTTTTTTCCCAATTCAGTGGACAATTGTACCCTCTATTTATTTCAATTTGCCCTACCCACATGAACTCCCGCATGAACAGAGAGCAGCGAACTCTGCTTCCTTCGAGGTGGAATTCGCCCACCCACATTCTGCAGTCACCCTTACGTGCTTCTCAGCGAATTCGTGCTGGCTCACCCTCCCTCCTCCCCCTGGGGCAGACAGCCAAATGCCACCCCCAATCAGGGCTCCCCACCATCTCACACTCGTAAAGGACCAGCCAATATGGGCGCATTAGACCGCTACGCTATCGGAGGGCGCCCGCGGGTCACCACCATCTTTGAATTGAAATTTCTGGTCAACTTATCTGTGTTAGCATACCTGTTTTGCTTGGCACTTTGGATTAATGCTAGGACACCATGATCCTGAAGCACGTGCTTCCGCCCACTATTGCTCATTGTCGATGATGTCTTTCCCTTGGTGCGCCATGTGAACCTCACCTTAGGCTCCTTTTGAACACAAACATCAGCACGTTGAGCTGTCTCAGTCATCAAAGCTCCTGCCAAACACGCCACAACAATCATCCCTTCTTTCAGATTTGCAGAGGTCTCATCCTGCAGCCGTGCTAGCCATAATTATAGGAAATCAGGCCTATCCCGTATTTGCAGTTCTTTACCCTATGCTGGGATGTTAGCCTCTGCATTGCATATACTTGTTGTTTCTCATTTACCCAGGTGTTTTGAATTATTTGTTCTCCACCTGTATGTGTATTGAATTAATCTAGAATATATGTTTTATTCACTCTAATTCATTCATCGTATGAAGGTTCAGTATTTCCCAGGAGAGATGTAAAAATGTAAAACAATATCTATAAAAAAATAAAAGAACAGGGACCCTGCAAAATCAAACAAACAATTTTTATTTAAAGGAAATTGTATTCAAATGTTCAAGCTCATGCATATCATTTCTCAATTTCAACAATTGTTTGTCACTGAAACTGACAAAAATAAGACCAAAAGACCAGGGTTTCATCCAAACCCTTCAGCAACCGATCTTTAGACCCAGTCTCTGCTGAACAGCTCTCGTGAAAGCCCATGGGATGTCCCGGGCCTGGCAATCTCACTGTGAATATCTATGTCTCCCCATTCCGGGTTCTCCTTCATCCCCTGCTGTTTTATTCATTTCTCCCTTCGTTAGGGAACCTGGGCTTGTAATGCAAAGGTTGCAGGTTCGATCCCCAGGCGGGGCACTGCCGTTGTTCCCTTGAGCGAGGTACTTAACCGGAACTGCTACAGTTAATATCCAGCTGTGTGAACGGATTGTACGTAAAGGAAATTAAACAGTTTATGTCGTTCTGGAGTAAGAGTGTTTGCTGAATGCACTGCCCTCTCTGCACTGGCTCCCCATCGCAGCACGCATCAGATTCAAATCACTGGTGCTGGCTTATCATGCAGCTAGAGGAACTACTCCCCCTTACCTCCAGACACTCATCACACCCTACACCACAGCCAGACCCCTCCGCTCCGCCTCCTCTGGCAAACTGACCACTGAATTCTGTACATCTAACCAATTGTCATCACCACTGCCTACTTGTTTAATACTTTTTGTATATGCCTACTTGTTTACTCCTCAAGTAAACAAGCATACCATACCTGTTACAGCTGCCAACAACAATGTCTATCACTGTATTACTGCACTGATCTCTTGAACGAACTATGATTGTTCTTACCATGTATTAATGCACATCTTGTAAGTCGCTCTGGATAAGAGCGTTTGCTAAATGCTTAAGTTGTAAAATGTAATATACGCCATTTAGCAGACGCTTTTATCCAAAGCAACTTACAGAAGTGAATGCATACATTTTCAGTATATGTGGCCCCAGTGGGGATTGAACCCACAACCTAAGCGTTGCCAATGCTGTGCTCTACCAACTGAGCCACAGAGAACCAGTAATGTAATGTGAATGCCTGTAATGTATTCTGTTGTGGGTTCTTTTTCACACTCTCTGCCTCTCGGCCTGTGCCATCGGGCAGCGCACATCGCCACTCACACGGAACATAGTCGCGTGCGAGGAGGAGGAACAGAGTGCAAACAAGGTGAACGGAGGATGAGTGTAACTTTTGCTTCCATCTACTGCTCACTCATGGAATTACAACTGTACTCACTGCAGCATTTACACCTGCACAAGATTCCTATCAAATAACCACCCTGTTCGTGTCGGCAACTGTAAAATGTGATATTTGGCCGGAATGGTTTTTGTGGCTGGAACTTTTATATGGAATATCTATAAATACAATGATACTGTGGTGGTTTATCGAGTGAAGTAGATCACCTTCTCTGAATAAGAAAACACGTTTTTTTAAATCATAATAAATAAATCATGATAATTTAATTAATTAGCAGAAATATGAAAAAACTGGTACAAAGGAGTAAAGCAGTAAAAAAAAATGGACAAATAACACATACTATTACAAACCTTAAATTAGCCATTTAGACATTCATGGGAGAGTTAGACTTTGTCAAGGGGCTCTCAGATAGAGTATCCAGCTGAAACGCTAGTGTTGTGCTCCCCCACCGGATGTTAATGGCAGTGGCAGTGCTGAATGTGGCCAGGAGTCTCATGGAGCGTTGCATAATTGGCCATGCTGTTGCCCAGGGAGGGAGGGCTTCAGTTGGCAGGATATTTCCCACCTCATCGCACAAACAGAAAATCTTCGGCCTGCATCGACTGTGCAAGATGTGCAGTCCTCCTGCGCGGCGGCTGTGTGGTTTGGCTGGCGGACTGCAGAGGTGAACACAGTCCAGGGGCTGTCTGCATGCACTCAGAGAGACTGGTCTGCACCTTCCCAAACTGACAGAAGATGCCGGGATGGAATGTGCTTACAAATTGGGAGAATTACAACTAGCAGGGAAAAAATTATGAAAATTGTGATTGGGATAATTGTGATTTTTTTTTAATAACATGTTTTCCATCTCTGTCCACACTGCATTTAAAAGGAGGAAACAGCAGTGTCCATTTCCATGCTCTCTGACTGCTGAGGGCTTTCTGCAAACGGGCCTGTTACAACAAGACATATGGAGAGGTTGGCAGAATAAGAGACAGACAGCATAAAGGACTAATAAAATGCATGCACAGATAATGAATAACTCTATTGTTCACAGTAATAGGAGTAGTGCTGGCAGTGCTAGTTGTAACAGTAGTAGCTACTGGCAACTGTAAATGGCATTAACATGTCACCTCTGAATGAAACAAATCTTCTGGAAAGAGGGTCCAGTGGCTGGTCAATATATGCTATATAAGAAAAGGTGAGAAGACATTACATCTAAATGATTAAAGATAAAAATGCAAAGCAAGAACAAAAACAAGGAATAACCTTCTGCTATACACTTTAACAGTAATTTTGATGTTCAGTACCACATACAGGTTTTTAGCTTGAATACATTCACAGTTTACAATAAGCAAACGAAAGGCATAAGCAGTTGACAATAAGCAAACTGTTTAACAACTAACTGGTACTGTATATGAGTATAATAACATGTCATATGTGTCGATGTTTACGAAGAGAATAAAATGCATTTTTAGCCAGATACAAAACTGACATAAAGCAGGCAAGGCAACTTTGTGAGAGAATCAGAAATTCCCATTCCAAAGAATGAAGCTGTCCTAATTCAATTAAAATGGACAGTACCTTCATAGTGGTGTTTCGGCTCACCCGCAGAATTATACTCTGAATCACCCAAAACTGCTGAATCACCAATGTCTATAAACATGTAGAGGATCGGGGGAAAGAATTACAATTATACAATGGGGAAATCATTAAGGGAACTATCATTTATAAAGCCAATCAGTTTGATATCAGAAATGACCAGACCTGGGTCAAATACGCAATTGAAATACTTAAACTGTTTAGATGCAGGATAAATTGAAAGCACTCCTAAAGATCCTTGATCATTTTCAATGAAATATCTAACTAAGCAAAACAAACAATCATACAAAAATAATTTTATTCTGAATATTAGTGAGAATATATTTTTATTTTAATATTGGCAGTAATCTGGAGGAGTTTTATTGGTGTATAAAGGATTTCAAGTATTGACCCAGGTCTGTAAATTACACTGGCCTTCAATGACTAGCACATTGTACAAAATGTACAGCTTTTTAGCAGTTTGTGGAGAGGTACCTATTCTTGTACACAGATACCCTCTAGTGGCTGAAAATAGTTTCGATTTTGATTATCATGATTATTCCTCCGCACCTCAGAGATTATATTTGAGAAAAAAGTGTGTCTGTGTCTGTAGCACCCCAAAAGGTCTGCACAGGACATGGGCATGACCACTGATCCTAATATTGTATTGATGGGCTGAGAGCATGTGCAGAGTCTGATCTGACCAATACTAATAATATATAGATCAGTGAACCTGTAAAACTTTAGCCTGAATTAAATAAACAACTGTTCTTAACTTTACCCCCAAATAAATGTAAGTGGCCCTTTTGCTGAACTCACTATGCTTGTGAATAAAAAACAACAATACTTGAGTTTATGCTTAAGGACAAATGATAACTGAATCCAGGCCTTTGTCTCCAAACTGTATAGACTTGTGAACACTTGCTTCGATGTGAAAATGCAGGGTTCAATTAGAAAAAGTTGTAATAACAATATGAATTGTCTAAAAGGCAAGAAGTAACATTTAAAATAAAGCTCTTTGAGTGGAGTTCCCCTTTTCAATTCCCTCCAACTTTTAACATGACTTACAATATGTTCTTGTAACAAGTTGTTCTTGTGTGTGTGTGTGGTGTGTGTGTGTGTGTGTGTGTATTTGTGTGGTTGCTTTATTTGTCTGCATAAACTGTTTTTTTTATGTCAATAAAACATTTTTCCGTCAATGTAATATATTATAATATCTTATATGGGACCCCCTCAAAAACAAAATGCTGCATCTCATGTTATCTTTATCATGTTAAATATATAATTATTTTAATTTTTATTTTTATTTTTATTTTTATTTTTATTATTATTATAAATATATCATTAATGTTTGCACATTGATGATTATTACAATTATTAATAAGAATAATCAATGTGCAAACATATTAATCCGATTAAAAAGCTATTCTTTTTTTTCAGAGAGTTTCACTGAAAAGTGAAGTTGGTTGTCTTTTTTGAAATGCTCCCACTTCATGTAACTGACACATATGAGTAGCGCTGGAGGAACTGAGGAAATGAGTCAAAATGAGTTGCGGAGGGTAAACGATGAGAAATAATGGCAGACCACACTGCCTCCTGACCGTTAGTCACAGCGGGACACTCCCTGTCACTGGAGTACTCGTCCTGAGGTGTGCGGCTCTCTGCAGAAGAGAAAGCAGGTCAACAGAGAGGATCGGAAAGATTGTGGGAAATAGTGAAAAAGGGAACATGCCCGTTTACCTAAATTTGGCTGTGCGAAAAACAAGTCGTTTCCAGGTTCCCGTTTTGCACCTGTCATGAAAGAATGAATCGCGTTAACATTGGATATATGGATTAAACACGCAATTTTAACCCCTAGCATTACCCTTCACATAGTGTGTAAGTCCTTAATGATCAAATGCACATTGAAGTCTAAAAACATTAGAGAAAGTGTTTACTTAAAAAAGTCTAACCAAAAGTAACACAAGCAACGTCAGTTGCCTTCAGTTGTTCTAAAAATAAATGGTATATTATATTCCACCCACAAACACAGATATTATTTACATACATTATCAAAATGATATTGAGAA
Organism: Aldrovandia affinis; assembly: GCA_029706075.1. Classification (NCBI taxonomy): domain Eukaryota; kingdom Metazoa; phylum Chordata; class Actinopteri; order Notacanthiformes; family Halosauridae; genus Aldrovandia; species Aldrovandia affinis. The sequence continues at coordinate 611 of JAINUG010000284.1, read as the reverse complement.
GTTGATTCAAAACAGAAAGTTGTTTTAAATGAACCTGTTTTCTGACTGACTTGTAGACCAATGCAGGCCAGCAAGGCAATGGCAACACCCAAGAAGAGACAGCCTGATAGAGAGACAAGCACCTTTCGCTTCACAACTGCAATGTAAAGAAAAACGAGTGTCATTAATACATATTCCAGAATGAATAAATGGTTGTATTAATGTTTATTGATCAAAAATTTTTTTATTTGAAACTCTGAAACTCACCAATATTTTTTGTTTTATACCCCTCACTGATGCTGGAAGAAAGTGGCCCCTCTCCTTGGCTGCCTCTACACTTATATTCACTCTGATATGAATCAATCCCAGATCTCACTGTGTATCTCTCCCCACTGTGATCCAGTGGGATCTGCTCTCCGTCTCTGTACCATGTGTAGTTCCACTCAGCAGAGATCCCCTGAACCTCACACCTCAGTGTCAGACTGTCTGTGGTGAAGATCTCTGTCCATCCAGTCTCCAGGGTCACCACAGCCTGAGGACGAGCTGCAACATCAGATATTGAGCTTTATGCATCTGAATATATTAAATATATCATATCAAGAGAGAAAATTGAACTTTCCATGTTGATATGT